>JANKKC010001976.1:0-15462 GCA_026225755.1 Bursera bipinnata
AAACCACATCGTTTTTTCTTGGATGAAATCTCCTTTTGGAGCACTAAGGGAGGTTTCTAATGAGTTTTGACAAATGCAGATCTTAATTCAGGTAGATCTTATCTGTATTTTAACTGAATCTTTGGTGGGATCCAATACTTTTTTTATTTTTTATTTTTTACACACAAAAATAAAGAATTTATGATGATGGATTGATGGTTTTTTGGCTTGATTTTGTGCAACAACAGTTACACTTTGTAACTTCATTTTTTATTTTTTGAATCTCACTCCAGATATGAATTAGGAACATGAAACATCTTGAATTGTTGTTGAAAACAAGGATGTAGATTATTATGTGTTATGACCTGAGGACCCTAATAAAGAGAGAATAATGTGATCCTAATTACTGGAAACTTAAACAATATGTAAGATAAACTTTTATATAAGCCCTTAAAACACTAAAATAGATCCAAATATCATAGACAAACATCTTTGACTGTTTGTTTTTAATTTAAAAAGAGTTTAAACATGTCTAGATATGTGGAGCTAGGCTTTTGTTATTGAAACCACATGCTCCATTCTATACCAAGAATTCAATTTCATTTATGGGCAGAATAGTATTAATTATGGCTCGCCGTCTTTGAAGACACTATAGCTTAAGCAAACTTTTATATCAATATCTATATATAGATGTATGCTTGGACAATTCTTCAGCGTCTTTGAAGACACTATAGTATAAGCCAACTTTTATATTTCCGAGAAATCAGGCAGTTGAAACCAAAGGATCTTCTTGCATCCTATTTTGGTACTTTTATTGTAAAATGATCTCAACTGCTGAAGTCCAGATTATTGTTTCTTTATGATCAGTCAATCAATGATGTCTCAATAATGTGAAACTATTCATGCAACTGAAGTCCGGATTATTGTTTCTTTATCATCAGTCAATCAATGATGTCTCAATAATGTGAAACTATTCATGCTACCTATGCAGTTGTTTTTTCTTTTTATAGTTGAAAATTTCAGCAAAAACTTGATTTCTTCCATTAAACATTTTTCTGGACTTCTATGCTGTTTGATAATTCTTCTAAATATTATTTGCACAGGTGATGGTTTTGGTTGGGGAGACTGGTTCTGGAAAGAGCACACAAGTGGTTCAATTTCTCGCTGATTCAGGAGTAGCCGCTGATCAGTCCATTGTATGTACTCAGCCTCGGAAGATTGCTGCTGTCTCATTGGCACATAGAGTTAAAGGAGAAAGTAGTGGTTGTTATGGACATGATTCAGTTATATGTCATCCAACATTTTCATCTGCTCAGGGATTTGATTCCAAGGTAATATACATGACGGACCACTGTTTATTGCAGCACTACATGAATGATAGAAATTTATCTGGGATTTCATGCATCATTATCGATGAAGCTCATGAAAGAAGTTTGAATACTGATCTTCTTATGGCATTGGTAAAAGATTTGCTTTGTCGGAGAGTTGATCTAAAGCTTGTAGTAATGTCTGCAACAGCAGATGCGGACCAGCTCTCAGAGTACTTTTTTGGTTGTGAAATCTTTTGTGTGAAGGGGAGAAACTTTCCAGTGGATGTCAGATATGTCCCTTATTCTATGGAGGGAACTTCTGGTACTGGTACTTTTGCTTCATATGTTTCTGATGTTGTGAGGATGGCAGCAGAGGTTCATAGAATGGAGAAAGAAGGAACAATTCTTGCCTTTTTAACTTCTAAGATGGAAGTAGAATGGGCTTGCGAGAAACTTGATGCTCCCTCTGCAGTTGCATTACCCTTGCATGGAAAGCTTTCTTTTGAAGAGCAATTTCGCGTTTTCCAGAACTACCCTGGCAAAAGAAAAGTTATATTTGCCACAAATGTTGCAGAGACCTCACTGACAATTCCTGGGGTCAAATTTGTGATTGATTCTGGCATGGCCAAAGAGAGTCATTTTGAACCTGGAACTGGCATGAATGTTCTCCGAGTTTGCAGGATCAGCCAGAGTTCTGCTAATCAAAGAGCTGGTCGTGCTGGGAGAACTGAACCTGGACGATGTTATAGACTCTACAGCAAATCCATATTTGAAACCATGCCTCCCAATCAGGAGCCTGAGATCTGTAGAGTTCATCTTGGTGTTGCAGTTCTGAGAATAATTGCACTGGGTATCAAGGATGTGCAGAGTTTTGATTTTGTTGATGCACCCAGTGCCCAAGCTATTGAAATGGCATGTAGGAATCTTGTTCAGTTGGGAGCAATCAAGCTGAAAAATCATTCTTACGAATTAACTGAGGAGGGTTCTTACTTGGTTAGATTGGGTGTTGAACCTCGGCTTGGTAAATTGATCCGCAGTTGCTTTCGTTATCGCTTAGGCCGAGAGGGCGTTGTTCTTGCTGCTGTAATGGCAAATGCCAGTAGCATCTTTTGCAGAGTTGGTAATGATGATGAAAAGCAAAAAGCAGATTGCCTTAAGGTGCAATTTTGCCATGAGAATGGTGATCTCTTTACCCTGCTCTCTGTATACAAGGAGTGGGAGTCTCTCCCTGAAGTGGAGAGAAATAAATGGTGTTGGGACAACAGCATTAATGCCAAAACCATGCGGAGATGTCAAGAGACAGTCAAGGAGTTGGAAAATTGCCTCAAAAAGGAACTTGCTTGTATCATTCCAAGTTACTGGCTCTGGAATCCTAATAAATGTACTGAACATGATAAATTATTGAAGAAGATTATTCTCTCTTGCCTTGCTGATAATGTAGCAATGTACTCTGGGTATGATCAACTTGGTTATGAAGTGGCATTGACCGGACAACATGTTCAGGTGCATCCTTCAAGTTCATTGCTAATATTTGATCAGAAGCCAAATTGGGTTGTTTTTAGTGAACTTCTATCAGTAAATAATCAATATTTGGTCTGCGTAACGGCCTTTGACTTTGAAAGTTTATTTAATCTTGATCCTCCTCCCCTGTTTGATGTATCGAAGATGCAAAGACAGAAGTTGCAAGTCAAAGCGATGACTGGTTTTGGCAGTGTCCTACTAAAAAAGTTCTGTGGAAAGTCTAATAATAACATTCTTTCTCTTGTATCACGTGTTCGGACTGCCTGTATGGACAAAAGGATTGGTATAGAAGTCAATGTTGATCGGAATGAGATTCTTGTATTTGCCTCTGCACAGGACATGGAAAAGGTTGTTGGACTTGTAAGTGATGTGCTGGAATATGAAAAAAAATGGTTGTGCAATGAATGTGCTGAGAAATGCTTATATCATGGTGCTGGTGTCTCACCATCTGTGGCATTGTTCGGAGCTGGTGCTGAAATCAAGCATTTAGAACTTGAAAAGAGATTTTTAACTGTTGACGTATTTCATTCAAATGCGAATATCTTGGATGACAAGGAGCTTTTGATTTTTCTTGAAAAAAATACCTCTGGTAGTATATGTGCTGTCCACAAGTTTGGAGGTATTGGACAAGAGAGTGATGACAAGGAAAAGTGGGGCAGGGTAACATTTCTTACTCCTGATTCTGCTAGAAAAGCTACAGAGCTAAATGAAGTTGAATTCGGTGGCTCTCTGCTGAAGGTGGTACCCTCACGGACTAATTCTGCAGGTGATTATAAAATGTATTCATTCCCTGCAGTTAAAGCAAAAGTTTACTGGCCTCGTAAGCCTAGTAGGGGGTTTGGAGTCGTTAAATGTGATAATAATGAAGTTGATTTCATGGTTCATGATCTTTATGACCTACTAATTGGAGGAAAGTATGTCCGATGTGAAGTAAGCAGAAAGTATATGGATTCTGTTGTGATAAGTGGACTTGATAAAGAACTTTCTGAAGATGAAATATTAGATGTACTGAGGAAAGCTACTAAGAGGAGAATTCATGACTTTTTCCTGGTGAGAGGAGATGCTGTAGACAGTCAACCATGTGATGCTTGTGAAGAAGCTCTCCTGAGAGAAATATCTCGCTTTATGCCCAAAAGGAATCCCCAGGGTAATTGCTGCCGAGTCCAGGTTTTCCCACCTGAACCAAAAGACGCTTTCATGAGAGCTTTAATAACTTTTGATGGAAGATTACATTTGGAGGCAGCAAAAGCATTGGAGCAATTGGAAGGGAACGTGTTGCCTGGATGTCTTTCATGGCAGAAAATAAAATGCCAGCGGTTATTTCATAGCTCCTTATCCTGCCCTGCATCAGTTTATTCTGTAATCAAGGACCCACTGCATTCTTTACTTGCAAGCTTCAACCGCCTACAAGGTACTTTAACTGGCTCATTGTATATGCATGCGTGGGTGTGCTCACACCCACACAGACCTGTGTACATGCATCTACAAGTCACTGATTTTATTGAGTATATATTTTTTTATCTATATATTATATTTTCCAATAATTTCATGTGAAAACTTTTTCATTTGACTAGAATGTGTGAGGATCTAGGATTTGACCTTGCGGAGGTGGAGAGGAAGAGATTTCTATATAATGTAACAACTTTTAATATGACAGTGATGAATTTACATAAAGAAATTACGAAATACATGGACAAGTGAATAGTTGTATTGCCATTGCAGTATTAAAAGTAATTGTCAGTATAATAGTGTTCATTAGTCTCAAGTTTAATTTTATAAATATAGATTATAAAATGTAATAGACAATTTTGAGCAACGAAAGTGATTAAAGCAATTATTGAGGTGGCTGAGTGAATCTTAGATAGAAATAAAAAATGAATGAATCTTGGATAGAAATAAAAAAATGAGCATTCTTAGAAAGAATAATGGCTTGCCATTGGTTAAAATGGGACACAGTTCTCAACATGTTGCAAATGTTCTGCCAGGAGTGGCAACTGTTACGAAACTCAAAAATCTAATGGGATTCCCAGTTTTTCATGGGTCAAGGAGGGGCATATGATTCCCCCTTGGCCTCCCCTCCCTCCACAAGTGAGTGAATGGACTGTGTCTAGCTGGTTGCTTTCTTAAACAGTCATATCCTTTAGCGTTAATATGAATTCTAAAGTTTAACGTAGGTTCTTGTTACTGTATATAAAATTTTGATTAAGTGGTAGTTGTACTATTAGTTTCTGTTATGTAGCTGTGCTCATGTAGAATATTGTGATTATTGTATTTCTTTTCTCCTTGACAATTCTTTACAAGGAGCTGGGATCAATTATATGGCTGTAGAAACCGTCTTACAAGAGCAATAAATTGTTCATGAAAATTTTATCCATCCAGCGAAATATGTAATGTTTAGTTAATACTGTCTAACTTTATAAACTAGATGGTTTTATTTGGTTCTACCGTGTTTTAAATATTCCTAATGCGATGCTTTGGTTTTCAAGAATACCCACTTCATGGCTGTTACAGTGAGAGACTTGTAAGATATTGTTTGGACTTTTTAGTGGTAATGTTTTTATGACAGTGTCTGAACTTGAAGCTAAGATCATCAATGATTTAGGGAGAGGATTTGATTTGAGTTTTGGGGATTGCATTAAGCCCTAAAGGGAAAAACAATAATTAGCTGCCAAGATTATTAATGACTTTGTGAATGTCTTTTCAAACTTGAGGGAAAACTTTATAATAGTCTGTTAATTTTTCGCAAAAATTAAGAGAAATTATTGTGTCTAATTAGTTGAGATATGGCATTAACATTGTTCAGCCTCAGCCTCTATGTCAAGGTGTAGCAAGGCCTATTTTTATGAAATATCCACTTATGATTTTCTTTTACATTTTTTATTATATTACTTTGCTTAATGTTTTATGTTGGGATTTCTCTATGAGATTAGGTTTTTAGTAATTCCTTTGTAGTGGAATGCTTGTTTGACTATGACGTGGTTGTTCAAGTGGCATCATTTTAATTTTACATGTATTCAAGTACCAGGGTTTTAGGAATTTCTTTAATGTTTCTGAAATATTGAGGTCTGACAGCATTTATTTTTCATTTGCAGGTACAGAATGCAAGTTAGAGAGAAATTATAATGGTTCCTATCGAGTGAGACTATCTGCCAATGCTACTAAAATTGTAGCAGATCTCAGAAGACCTGTGGAAGAGCTTATGAGGGGGAAAACCATAAACCATGCTGACCTTACACCAACCATTTTACAGCATCTTTTTTCAAGAGATGGCATCAACTTAAAGAAGTCACTTCAGCAAGAGACAAAAACATGCATCCTCTTTGATAGGCATACTCGTAGTTTAAGGATCTTTGGCTCTTCAGAAAGTATTGCTACAGCCCAGCAGAAATTTATTCAATCCCTTCTGGCCTTCCATGAAAGCAAGCAACTTGAACTCCATTTGCGAGGTGGATCTCTGCCTCCTGACCTGATGAAAGGAGTTGTTAAGAAGTTTGGGCCAGACCTTCATGGGCTCAAAGAGAGGGTACCCGGTGCTGAGTTTACTCTTAACACCCGCCGCCATGTCATTTCCATTCATGGTGACAAAGAGTTGAAGCAAAAAGTGGAAGGGATAGTTTATGAGATTGCCCAGTTGAGTGATGGTTCATCTCTGAGACTTGATAATGAGGATAAATGTCCCATTTGCTTGTGTGAAGTTGAGGAAAGTTACCGGCTCGAAGGCTGCTGCCATTCATTTTGTCAGTCGTGCCTGGTGGAGCAGTGTGAATCTGCCATGAAGAACTTGGATAGTTTCCCGATATGCTGTGCTCGTGTGAGTTGTAGAGCACCTATTTTACTGTCAGATTTAAGGTCTCTCTTGTCTACTGACAAGTTGGAGGACCTGTTTAGAGCTTCTCTAGGATCATATGTGGCATCTAGTGGGGGTAACTACAGGTTTTGTCCATCTCCTGATTGCCCTTCCATTTATCGAGTTGCAGATCCTGGGGCAGTCGGTGAGCCATTCTTCTGCGGAGCTTGTTATGCAGAGACTTGTACTAGTTGCCACTTGGAGCACCATCCATATCTATCATGTGAAAAGTATCGGGAGTTTAAGGAGGATCCTGACATATCATTGAAGGAGTGGTGCAAAGGGAAAGGACATGTCAAGACTTGCCCCATCTGTGGACATACAATTGAGAAGATAGATGGGTGTAACCACGTCGAGTGTAGGTGCGGGAGGCACATTTGCTGGGTCTGTTTAGATTTCTTTAGCAGTGCTGATGACTGCTATGGCCACTTAAGGGCCTTACACATCTCCTTAATATGAATTCAACTATCATTTCTCCTATCCGCACATCTGTAAGCTTATGCTAATCTTTGTAAATAAGGCATGTATAACATAACAAGTAGGGTTGCATCGTCTTGTATTAAATGTGTAAATGGAATCTCTCTATTCCAGCAAGGCCTCTCTCTCTCTCTCAGATCCAATAATAGTCTTCTAGATTCATAGTAATATTAACTGTTTTTTTCTTTGGTGAGGATTTTTGAAAAATAGCCGAATTGAAGAGTTGTTAAGGAGAAATAGCTGAACTCAACAATATTTGTATCTACTAGATAACTACTCCTTAAAGGTTAACAGGTTAGTTGGATAGATATAAAAATTATCGAGATAGATTATTTTTTGTCATCTCCCTTCAAATCTGTTTATTGCTCAAAGATCCCCTTCTTTTGTTTATTAGCCTAGTTAGTAATAATAACAATTGCACTATGATCAAAGCATTGCTTTGACAAAGATCAAATGGTAATGTTATTTTGTGATTATAATAAAAGAGCCTTTATAATAATCCAGCTAAAAAAAAATTGTCTTCAGAATGAGATAAACAGAACTGAAACTGTTATTGACGGTTTCTGCAAAATGACAAATTTACATGTATGATGTGCTGTTTTTCAGAATTTTTCCAGTAAAATAAAGTAAATATGTTCACATTTGCAGGCATTTTTCTCTATTTACTTTCGCATCTTTTCAAAATGTTGTTCCTAAGTCAATACTGTGCTACAGATCTGCATTAAACAAGAAATGTAAATTCAGAACAAATAACTGCAGCCAAATGCAAATCCCACACCAACAATCCCTAAACAAAGTGTAAAAGCTACAAACCATGACACCCCGACTCCATCTTCACCATCATCCCCCTTTTTGCCACAACCACAACACAGATGCTCCTCTCCCGTTTGCAATCTTGATTGCAAATTGGAGACTTCAACTTCAAGCAATCTCATCCATTGCTTATAAGCAAATAACCGCAATGAATCTTCCAAGAAAACATTGCATAGAGAATCCTTCTCCTTTGCAAAACTTGCAGCTCTCTTCTCTGCCTCTCTTGCACGCGTCTGTGACAATCTCAAAGCCTTCAAAAGCTCCAGCTTTTCACGTTCACCACTTGTATACGCATCAAACTCATAGCCGTACTCCTCCTCGTCTCGTCCCATCATGCCACAAATCCTATTCATGGACGATATGACCATCTTATCGGACCCAGAAAAGACCTTCAGAGGTGGAGGCAAATCACAGTTCTGCATGAGGTCGTTACCAGATTTTTGACTCAGCGGATGACCCATCACCATATCATTCTCGTTTAAAACTCCTCTAGCACTCAACATGGGATTGTTTGGCGATGCCCACTTAGCCATCGCCGATGGCTTCATCTTCAAGCATGCAAATTAAAGCTAAACTTGATCGGGTTTTGTTTCGATGATGAAATATAAAAGAAGAGAAGTTATTATTATTTTTTAGTTTAAAGCGTAGAAGGGAAAGGTGGATGGTGAGTTGGGAGGAGTAGTTGGTTCCAAGAGAGACAGAGAGATACTGGCGCAAGAAACGGAATCGAATTAAAATGGTAAATTGGGTTTGTATTGTAAGGAGGAAATTCGTTTCTTGCGTGTGAAGGAAACAAAGGTAGAAGGTTACAACTAGATACTGTTGGAAGACTCTTCTCATCCAAGCTTTACTTTCCTAATTCCTAAAGTCTTTTGAGATGTCCAAACTTATAATTTCTTTCTTTTATTGATAATGTGAAATTGGGAAAGATTTCTCATATTTTGGTAAATGGGTAAAGATAATATCAATAATTAATATTATTGGTTGGTAGCTTCTATTTTAATAGAAGGATTAAAGTTTAGTTCCGGAATATTTGAGTCTAATAGCGTTACCCAAATGTTACAAAGTGTCAATGTAAAATATCCTTTAGAGAATTCATATATATTTTTTTACAATTTAAATTACATAATTATTATTATACTTAAATTTAATATTGGTCCTTTTATCTTTTAGATTACAAGATTAGTTGACATAGGAGGNGTTAATGTCAGGCTTAATTTCTCATATTATTTGATAGCTATTGATTTACGACAACCTATAGGTCAAAAAAAGAAGTTAAAATATATTTTTTTCATGTCAACTCAATAACTTTTTTTATTATTAGATTAAAAAAATGAATAACTATCAAATAGTGTGTAAAATTACATCAAAAGAATTAAATTCTAATAGCCTGAGTGCGCTCTCTCTCTATATATATAAAGAACATGGCATATTAATCTCAATTTAAAGCCTACAATAAACACATAATAATATTAAAATGTAATATAATTGAAGAAGTAAAATTACTATCAATTTAAAGCCTTGGAGAAACACATAATATATATATATATGTATATCGTAAATGGATTCCTATCATAAATGGGTTAAAAACCCTCAACATAGATACAACAAGATTGTTAAACGATTTGTAATATTTAACACAAACATGATATGGACATTGACCTAACCCACTAATTTTGTATTATTTTGACGTATGGTGTTAAAAATTACTACCTCTACCTACCATTTATATGATAGATTGAATTGAATATCTATAGGGCAGGGCAGGGCAGGCGGGGCAGCTCTACGAGGCTTGTATGGTTAACATAAGCCATCTTTACTCATCTCTCTTCAATTAATGGTAATTTAATTTAAACAAATTATGGTTAATATAAATAATTATTAAAAAAGCAGGTATAAAAATATTATTTTTTGGCATCTTTACTCATCTCTCTTCACTTAATAGTGGGAAAGATCATGTGGTTAATCTTCTATCTCGAGGAGATCTCATAACCAAGCAAGCGATTTTTTCTCTTTCGGAGACAGAAATACTCAAAGCAATTCTTAGATTATATTCTTTCCCTGATGCTCTTTTATATATTTTCGTTTTGATTGTAAGATTTTTATATTTTGGTTAATTTCCCAAGAAGGGAAGGGTACACTTTTCATTTTAAGTTGTGAGCTAATAAATATATAAATAAATATATATGCTACAATACAAGATAACTAATTCTTTTAGGCTCATTCATCTCTGACTTTATCCTAATATTTGTGTATTTTTCAAACTCCGCCTTAGTTAATAGCTTTAGACTGATTTTTCATTAACGAAAAAGCCAGAATTCGATTATGCCTTGATTGCACACATTATATAACAACTGGATACCACCTTTATCTAAATGCTGTCGAATTTACCAAAATACCCTTTGCACTAAGAAAAATTCTAGATAAAATAATAAAGACAAATGATCTAAAAATTATAGTTTCCAAATAATTTGAAGTCGCTCCATCTCTTTCCATTGGAAGTGGACATCGGCAGATGTTAAACGGCATATTGAAGGCCATCATCCTCATTCCGCCACTGACTTATTTCTTCACCTTCCTTTTTCAAAATCCCTACATTAAAATTCCTGCACTCACATTAGCCAACTTCTATTTTGCCTTCTCACTTATTCTTCTTTGTTCCTCAAAATCTCAGTCAATAATCCCTTCAATACCTTGCTCAATACAATAATCCCTCAACAACTATCTAAAGTTTGTTACACGATAAAAAATTGTCCAACTCTAAAATGGACCTTGAGCATACTATCTTCCGCTGCAGTGTTGGAATTCTTCCTGCAAAACTTTTCTAGTTCAATTATAGCATTTGCCTTTTCTAGGGATCTCCCACACTTCATCATGATCACTTTCACAATTATCCATAGAGTTTACTAGCCTCTTTCCTTTTTCCTTCTCATCACAAACCTTATCACCTTCATTATGCCCTCAATTCTCCCCTTTTTTTTTATTCACATGTGCATTAGCTTTTTCCTTCTCATCACAAACCCTATCACCTATATTATCACCTCTATGTGCATTAACTAGAGTATGTGTTGCTCTTGACTTCTCACACGAGCCGTATCTCTCATCATCATCACTAGAGTATTGATGATCATCTGAACTATCAGCTTTCTCCACAACAACACCTCTCTCATTCATGTCTATTGATTCACACTCCTAAGGATATTCTTCCTCTATCGCAAACTCACCTATCGTCACTTCACTTATTCCCCTCAACTCAAACGATTTAAACATCACCATCAAGTCATCATCAGTGTATTTACCCATATTCGTCTTGTTCCAAGGAAGTGGAACCTCTATTTTAAGCATTTCTTTTAGATTCAACTCACTAGCACCAACTTCTCTTTAGCATCTTTAAGTATTGAAACCCAATTGCAGTATTTTGGGTCATGTAACCCAAAATCAATTTTTTTCACTCGACACACACAAATTTTGTCTTGAAAACTGCCATTTCCACTAATGACAAATAAATTTAAAAAAAAAAAAAGATTAAAACACATAAAAAACAAAGGAAAGCACACTGACGAATAATAGTAAAGAAAGAAAGTCAAAAGAACATGTACATCCAAACCAAGGTACTTATCACAATACTTGACATGCAGCCACCAAAATAATAACAACACCATCACAAAAAGAAAACCCAAAAACCCAATTGTTATATAATCTAGGGTTTCTCCGAAAGAACAAAAAAAACATAAAACATCTTTCTTAACAACCATGCGTATTATTAACATTTTTTACTTCAATTACATGCACTTTCAAAACCCATTACAAAACCCCAAATAAAAAGTTCTGTTAAGTTAGGATTTTCAAATTTTTAGTAAAAAGGTAGTAAATTTTTGCATTTCGTCACTTTCAAATAACAAACCTGTAATACCCAGAGGGTGAGCTAGGCCATTTTGGGCTGGAATGCAAAATTTTCTGGACTGGATGTTTGAGGAATTGGAGTTGTAAAGAACGTATTGGACTTTTTTATTAGATTTTTCATCATTGAATTTCAATTTATTTCATGGAAGAGAAGACTAGTCTTTCAAAGCTAGTTGCCAGCCAAAAGCAGTCACCGCAACAAATTTGTGTTCTAATAACAAAACTTTATGCATGTAACGAAGATAGACTATTTCCTGACTAATATTATTAAAATAATGAGCATTAGTAACCAAATTGAACTTATAACCGGATGTTTATGATTAATAAATATTCCCGCTATATATTCTTAACAATTTGATAAATTAGTGAAGAAAAATTTTCGAATTAGTGATCAAAATGATATGATCCTTGGTAAATTACTACAATTAGTTACTAAATGACAATATTTTTCAATTACTATTTTATATTCTTTCTAAAACATGTTATTTACTGAGGAAAACAGGTTTGGTTACAAATTAAAATAATAGATGGTTGCTAAAAGTCATTTTTTCTTAAAAGGATAGGCTGATCTCATTAAAATTAAAAAATTTTATGTTAAAGTACTAAGACTTTATAAACAAATTTGTTTCACATTTTTCATCGTTGTCTTTCTCTTTAAGTGTATAGCATTTAAGAATAAACATGATTAAAAAACTTATTATTCATTTCACATACATAAAACTAAATGTTATAATTCCAATAAAAAAGTTTAGGAATTGATATATTTTTTTAACTTATGAGTAACGCATTTTCATAATGTAAGAAATTGGTAAATTAACATTCTACCATGGGAAATCAATTTTTGTAATTTTAAATTACATATACATAGACAAACCTTTTCAATTGATTAGAGGCATAGATCACGATCTTGGATAACATTTCAACCCATGTATATCATATTTGACTTAATGTATTGATGAATTTATGTTTAGGATGAATAAATATCATTATGAACTTATGTATGTTAGGCCTATAGATATAAAAAAATTAGAAGATAGAAGACATTTCTAAATATAAAGTATTATTTAGAGTAAAACTGAAAGGAAAAAGAATAATATAAATATGCATAATTGTTGAAATTATAAAATAAAAAATTAAAAGTATGAAATTGAGCTACATTTTTATTATTATTGTCATCATCAGAAGAAATGTAGTCTTCATCCATCTTCTTATTGATTGAAGCATCATTATATGCATCAATCATATGAGAATATTGTAGATTATTCTCATCTACAATAATCATGTCTATATCATCTATATGCAATCTTGATTTAACATCAACAATATCATTAAGATTAACAATGTCATATGATTGTCCTTTTTAGATGGATCATCTTATTGTAACTCATCATCTTTTTCTAAGACATCATAATTTTCTCAAGGTTGAAACCTATCTACAACATGCCAATTACTACTGAGTTTCGTGTCATTCAAGTAGAACACTTGTTATGTCTGACATGCCAAAACAAATGGATCATCCTTATACCATGTTCTAGTGATGTTAACACTTATGTGACTATCCATTTGAATACCCTTTGCATCCCTTAAATCCCACCAATCGCTCTTGAAAATGACAACTCGATTTTTCCCAAGGTAAGATGAGGGGTGAAAATTTGATACATTATTTCATATACTTCTTTTTTGAATTTTGCTATGTTTTCTTATGTTTTGTGTAAGTTTGCTTTTATTTTGTAGGAATAAGCTTTCAGAGGAATAAATCATGAAAAGAACACTTTTGAAAGAAGCTCATTGCGGCAGAGCCAGAAGCCAAGGCCATGACGCTCATTGCGGCAAACTTGACCGCATTAGGACCCATGAACCAAAGACATACCGTTGCGACGCCAGAAGAGTACCACAGCAGCCCTTACCTGACGTTTCAGATTATGTAGAATTTTTCAAGCTTGAATTTTTCCTATTCTTTTGGGATTTAAGAGTTTGTTTTTGAAAGAGACTCTTATAAGACAATTGAAGATAGAATAAGATGGTTAGAACTAAGTAGAAGAGGATCTTTTAACTTGGAAATGACTTCTCTTCCATTTGGGAAAGATTTCCTAGTCCTAATACCACTATATAAAGAAAAGTTGTCATAATTCATAAGGGGAGGAGGTTGCACAAATTTAGAGAAGGAGAGCAACCTTCAACAAGGTTTATTCATTCTTGATATTTTCTCTGTTAAACTTTCATTTATTTTCAATTATGTGTAACTAGATTCTTAATTAGGGTTGGATTGAAGCCCTAACCATGACTTTCTATCTATTGATTTGTGTTTTGTTTAGATTATGAATTTTTTATTGATTAACCTCCGGATAAATTGATACTTTTTCCTTAGATTTTCTATGCTTAATCACCATAGTTAGTCTTAGTTTATAAGTTTGTTATATGAATGGATTTAGATGACCGAGTCTTGCATCCATAGCACGTAACAAGGAAATTACTCGTAGTTTTTAAGGTTTATCAACATATATGACTAGGATAGATTCCATGTTGTAGGGTCTATATGTTTACTGAATTCATAGTACAAATGCATTCTCGATAAGCAACTTAGTAGACACCATGCTAGATACATAGTCAATAAAAAGCATTAGAGAACGGATTATGTCCTAACATGTTGTTTAGGGATTTCAATAGTGTAGAAAGGTAGACCAAACCCTCTCGGCTAGTAAACTTAGATATCCAGGTTTAAGTAAATATTCGTTACATAAACTGATGATGGAGATAGTCGTTAGTGGTGGATATCAAAACCTTAACACTTTTCTTCCATTGTTATTGTCATTTTTCTTATTATTTAAACAGTTAGTAATTTGCAAAACCTAATCTCTGTAGGATCAACCCTATACTTACGGTTGTACTATTATCATGATTTATATACTTAACAGTTAGTAATTTGCAAAACCTAATCTCTGTATGATCAACCCTATACTTACGGTTGTACTATTATCATGATTCGTATACTTGCGAGTTATGTTATTATTGATTTTGTTTAGTTAGCTATTGATTTAGCAACACTAAATTACACAACATAAGATAATTTGATAATATCACTCAAAACCCCACAGAAATCAATACTTTTACCTTCATAATCTCATTTGACAACCACTCCATTGTTTGAGTTTTGTGATTTGAGTCATGATTACGAGTATGAAACCTGATCCAGTTGATGATGCATCCAGTATAATAGGTCACTAACTTTCCAAGTCCAATCGCCAAATTATTCAAGTCTTCAATAACTTTAGTTGAACCTTTTTCCAGTTGTTGCACCTATTCATATTAATTCATAAAGATAAGTTCAAAAGAGTAATTACTTAGTAATTAAACAATTTAGACATACATAAATACATATGTGTTATGTGTGTGTGTGTGTGAATATATGCGACTTACTTGTCTGAGAACCATTTATGAAACTTTTTTTTTTGGTATGTCTTCAACATTCCTAACACCATGGCTCTCAAGTTCTGACTTGTTTTCCCTATTTATATATCAAAAAAATAATTAATTTAACTATGTTGCTACATCTTAGAAAGTGTTACCCAAGTGTAGGTAGTCTTAATTATAGTCCTCGGTGAGTCCAAGTAT
>JANKKC010001984.1:0-21079 GCA_026225755.1 Bursera bipinnata
AACTTCATCTGCACTGCCATTTGATTCCGCAGCCTGCAGGCTTTCAGCCAACATTCGGTCTCTGTTCTGCATTTATCTCTCTGCAGCAAACATATACAGACCTAAACAAATACTTATCAATAACTGTCATCAAGGCTAGGAAGGAGAAGTGGAGAAAGAAATTTACTTGTTCGGCAATTAAACAAAATTTTTGAATCAAGAACCCGATAAGGAAAGGTCAGCAAGACATTCTGATTGCACTTCCAATTGCACAAGCCCGGAGAATCCTCATCGACCATTTATCCCCAATAACTCCTCTGGTTCCCATTCCTTGCTGCAAAAACCCATTATTATGTATTGAGTACTACAGCATTCTAAGTATTAAACATTATTTCTAACGTGGTAATCTACTGCGTGGTAATGAATCAGAAGGCAACCCAATACTATGTGTTTGGTGTTTAAAATTTTCAAAGTTCAAATCAACCAGCCATGAAGCTTTCACAAATATCTCAGCCTACCGCTTAGGCCTAGGTCTAGGTAAAAAGGTTTTATTGTAAAAATTGAAAACAGCAACCAAAAAAAAGAAACTATATCCTTAAATACAACATTCCTGCAAAGAATGTTTAGAAATTCATTTTTAATTGGTTAGCACAACAAACATGCATGCAGAGACTTCAAATACCTTGAAATAAAGGCTACCATGACATAACCAGAATAATATCATTTCCAACTTCATATAATCATACCCCAAGTTTCTTTTAAATTCCATCTTATCATACAAAGAGTTCGTTTCTCCCAAAATATATGAGTTGTAGATTAATGTCTTGAAGACAACCTGCTGCAACCAAAGGAGCATAGCAGAATAAAAGAATGTTGATTAATTGCTAATTTTAAATTGAGACATAAAACCCTCAGAAATTGGAAGTAGAATCTTGACCATAAGGCCATAATGATGATTGGAGGTACTTAAGTGATACCAGGCTTTCATTATATTGAGAAGGGAAATTAGGCCGTAACTGACAGAATGCTTCCAGATAAGTAAACGTATCCTATGATATTCAGTGGGTTAAAATGGTGGTGAAATGATCTTTCTGACTTTTATATGTAAGGAGCATAAGTATGAAATGGAAATTCAGGCTTCAATTTTTATTGAGAAAAAGGTGTTAAGAATAGGACTTCCTTTTGGGTGTACAGATGCTCAAAAATTCTGGTCCTGGAACACATGATTAGAACATTCTACTTGAATTTGAGCCATCAGATTAACTACTTCTGGCAATAAAATCATACTCATAATTTAATTGTATTCATATATATAGTTTCAGCATGTCTATGAATGTATTTTGTCCAAAACACAACATGAAACTCCATCGTCTATACACATTCATGTGGAGAAAACTAATAATAAGAAAAAAAAAGAAAAGTCATTTGCTCGAAGGAACATGCTAGATGGCATTCAAAGTAAGCATCCATGGAACATTAAAAAAAATTCAATATCAGGCACACACCATCCTAAAAAGTTCCAAATTAATCTCCAATTGGTCAATAAACCACCATTGTACATGGGCAGTTCAACAACATCTTTGCATTGGGAGGTTGAACGTGATTGGAGATGTTATTCTGTTCCTTGGGAAATTGTGTGTCAGCCTTTCAAGTGGGGTTTTTGCTTTCCTCATGTTGGATACCCACAAATACAGATCAGCTCATAACAAGATATCATCCCGACTGTTTCCTGTGCTGGTATGTTTAAATTGTTTAATTGTGAATCAGATAAATTCTAACTTAATTTGTTTTCACATTGAACGAATGAAGATAAGTGTTTGTGATTTAACAGGAGAACTGTTGACGTAAGCTGACTGAATATACTAAGAACAGAAAGCAACTCATTAGTATATCTTAACTTTGATGCTTACATTTTAAGCCAGTGGTTGGAGTAAAAATAGGGAAAAAAAAAAAAAAAGCCTCACTGTTCTTCGGGGTGGTGGAGATGTCAACTGATACCATCATCCTTTCATTCTGTCAGGACTCAAAAGGAGCACCAAGGGACTGCTCAATATGCTCCTCCCCTTCTCATTGAAACCCTCAATGACCAAAATGAGATGCAGAGACTAACTCTAATAAAATGAATCTTTTAAAAACACCTCAATGTATAATTTTTCCTTTATTAATTATTACATATATTGTTAAATGGAATTCTAGAATCTAATTATGTTAGGCAGTGCTGTGGCATTTGCACCATTTTATTCATTTTCTATCCCTTATCCACTCTTCTTATTCTTTTCGTCCTCCATGTATGCATTTCATTTGCTCCTTCAATTGATACAAAAATAAAAATAAATTTGGAAACCTCAGATAAGCACTGTGTGTACTCGAAAAATGTAGACGAGAGAAAATAAATTGTTAAAAAATGAAAAAATGAAGGATTCTGGATTATGGAAAAAATAAAAATAAAAATAAAAAACTATAATTTTGTTCCTTAGCGAGTATGATATCTGGTTATACCGATCGGGTTCATCCACCCTTTGGGTTGTGGTCATGTCCAGCAATATACATAACTCAATTCATCTAAAATCAACCCGTTGGATTTCAGGTTTTTATCGAGTTTTTTAATCCAAATCCGGATACCAACCCGACTGAATTATACAAAAAATTGAAAAGCCACATGTCTCTTGTATATTGGTCAGTATATATGCTTATGATGCACCCCGTAACATGTGATTATTGACCCTATAACTCAAACCCCTAATTGCATTCAACGATTCAGCCCGTGTCGCCGTGCCCTGCCCTCGCAGCGTCTCACCGCCATAATTGCCTTGCTCACGCAGCGTCTCACCGTCACCGTTGCCTTCCCCTTGCCGCTCGACGCAGCAGCCGGAAAGCAGGCGCTGTCAGGTAATGAGCTGAAACACTTCTCCATCTCTCTTTCATTTTGCAGCGACACCTCTAATTCACATTCTTCTATTTACTCGTAAATTAGTTTACTTAATCTACATTCTTGAAAAAATGCCACGATCAGTAAAATAAGAAAAAATAAAAATGAGACATAGATTTATCTGATTTGCAGATCTCGTTCTTAATAATTGTCATCTTAAGAAATAATTGATGTTAACATATTAGTTTGATTTCTTGAGATGGTTAGTTTCTTTTCAAATTCTAGTTTCAGAACATGTCCTAATGATCCTATTCAATTAACTTATTGATTTTGTATAAGCGATGTTAATATATTCAAAGTATGGTTTAAGTTTCAACATTTATTATCTAGGAAAGTAAAGGTTGATTGGTGTAGTTATGGCTGGTTATACTCTGGTTTTGCAGCAACCACAACCGCTTCATTTTAAGGCTTAAGTCCTTACTCTCCTCTGCAGTCTGCATTCTAAACTGCCACTTGACTGAAGCCAAACACGATCAAGTTCTTATTTTAAAGGTACTCTCTCTGTCGTTCTTCCCAATGATCTCCATTTTTCTTTTTATCGTGAAATGCTTAAAAAGGAAAGATAAAAGATGCGTTTTGTTTACAGTATTGGGTCTCTGTTCTGCTTATGAACAGATTATTAGAGCTCGCTGATTTTTGTCTTTCTGCAATTTTTAATTTTTTTTTTCTTTTTTGTCTTGTCAATTTATGCTTAGTTCAAGTTTACAAATATATATATTTTTAATTTATTCCAGAAAACATGTTATCGGGAAACAATATGAATCAGCTTTATAATGTATTGAAAATCTAAAGGAAAGATCTTTTTGGGAATCAGTGGTTTTAAGCATAAAATTTAAGTCTCATATCTTCTCTTGTTGATTGAACTGCCCATATACAATTGTGGTTTATTGACCAATTGGAGCTTATTTTGGAACTTTTTAGGATGGTATGTGCCTGATATTGAATTGTTTTTAATGTTCCATGGAAGCTTACTTTGAATGCTATCTAGCTTGTTCCTTCGAGCAAATGACTTTTCTTTTTATTCTTATTATTTTTTTTCTCCACATGAATGTGTATAGACAATGGAGTTTCATGTTATGTTTTGGACAAAAACATTCATAGACATGCTGAAAATATATATATGAATACAATTAAATTATGAACATGATTTAATTGCCAGAAGTAGTTAATCTGATGGCCCAAATTCAAGAAGAATGTTCTAATCATGTGTTCCAGGACCANTTTGGAACTTTTTAGGATGGTATGTGCCTGATATTGAATTGTTTTTAATGTTCCATGGAAGCTTACTTTGAATGCTATCTAGCTTGTTCCTTCGAGCAAATGACTTTTCTTTTTATTCTTATTATTTTTTTTCTCCACATGAATGTGTATAGACAATGGAGTTTCATGTTATGTTTTGGACAAAAACATTCATAGACATGCTGAAAATATATATATGAATACAATTAAATTATGAACATGATTTAATTGCCAGAAGTAGTTAATCTGATGGCCCAAATTCAAGAAGAATGTTCTAATCATGTGTTCCAGGACCARAGTTGTTGAGCATCTGTACACCCAAAAGGAAATCCTATTCTTACCACCTTTTTCTCAATAAAAATTGAAGCCTGAATTTCCAAATCATACTTATGCTTCTTACATATAAAAGTCAGAAAGGTCATTTCACCACCATTTTAACCCCACTGAAATCATAGAATACATTTACTTATCTGGAAGCATTCTGTTAGTGATGGCCTAATATCCCTTCTTAATATAATGAAAGCCTGGTATAACTTAAGTACCTCCAATCATCATTATGGCCTTATGGTTAAGATTCTACTTCCAATTTATGAGGGTTTTAGGTCTCAATTTAAAATTAGCAATTAGTCAACAGTCTTTTTTTCTGCAATGCTCCTTTGGTTGCGGCAGGTTGTTTTCAAGACATTAATCAATAACTCAGATATATTTTGGAAGAAATGAACTCTTTGTGTGATAAGATTGGAATTTAGAAGAAACTTGGGGTATGATTATATGAAGTTGGAAACGTTATTATTCTAGTTATGTCATGGTAGCCTTCTTTCAAGGTTTGAAGTTTCTGCATGCATGTTTGTTACGCATACCAATTAAAAATGAATTTCTAAACCTTTGTTGCCAGAAATGTTGTATTGAAGGATATACTTTTTTTAGTTTGGTTGCTGTTTTCAATTTTTACGATAAACCCTTTTTACCTAGACCTAGGCCTAAGCGGTAGCCTGAGATATTTGTGAAAGCTTCATTGCTGGTTGATTTGAACTTTGAAAATTTTAAACACCAAACACATAGTATTGGGTTGCCTTCTGATTCATTACCATGCAGTAGATTATCACGTCAGAAATAATGTTTAATACTTAGAATGTTGTAATACTTAATGCACAATACTGGGTTTTTGCAGCAAGGAATGGGAACCAGAGGAGTTATTGGGGATAAATGGTCCATGAGGATTCTCTGGGCTTGTGCAATTGGAAGTGCAATCAGTATGTCTTGCTGACCTTTCCTTATCGGGTTCTTGATTCAAAAATTTTGTTTAAATGCCGAACGAGTAAATTTCTTCCTCTACTTCTCCTTCCTAGCCTTGATGACAGTTATTGATAATTATTTGTTTAGGTCTGTATATGGTTGCCGTAGAGAGACAAATGCAGAACAGAGACCGAATGTTGGCTGAAAGCCTGCAGGCTACGGAATCAAATGGTAGTGGAGATGAAGTTTGAAATGTATATTTCCAAATGTGAATGAACCTTTTGTAAGTTAAATAACTGCCCCTATATTTCAAATGGGATCCTCTCTTCTCGTAAGACTTTTGTTCATGTCATTGTTCAGGGTTTGCTAACATGATAATAATTTATTGCCTTCTGTTTAGACGGATACTGACCATATTTGGAGGAATGTTTCCTCATGGAATTGTGGGATAAAATAAAAATATTGCCCGATGGTTGAAAACATCCAAGTCTTTGCTTCTGGTCCAGTGATTTTTCGATTCTTTTTTTTTTTTTAAATCATGTTAAATGTAAACGTTAGTTAACTGAGGAGAAGGGTGTTTCGGAACATTACTTTTTTTTAATTGAAAAAAAAAAATTCATGTTAAATTCAAACGTTAGTTGACTGGAGGGGAGGGGTGTTTTGAACATTCCTTAAATCTTAAGAGGTAAGCTTAATTTTATTCATAGGTACGCACTAATTTATTTGGGTTACTGGAAATGAAACACAAGAACTTTCAGAACGTAATCTGAATTTTAAAGTTCAGGATATTCCTTTCTCCAAATATGAGATGATACAAAATAAGAGAATGATTCAAAATTCAAACTATTGGAATCCCCAAAAGAGTGTTGAAAACAAAAATTCATGATTTGAGTGGAGTGTCCTTTTCCAAGGAACAGATTCAC
The DNA here is from genome assembly GCA_026225755.1 of Bursera bipinnata. Taxonomy (NCBI): domain Eukaryota; kingdom Viridiplantae; phylum Streptophyta; class Magnoliopsida; order Sapindales; family Burseraceae; genus Bursera; species Bursera bipinnata. The sequence goes on from JANKKC010001984.1 coordinate 6,307, forward strand.
AATGTTTGTTTTGCCTTTGTCCTGCATATTTCTCAGCACGTAAATCCCTCTTTACCCGTGAAAGGCCCGTGACCCCGAATTCCAAGGACAAACGAAACAAAAGTTTTTATCTTTCTCTATGCGGCACATTCTATAGCCCCCTATATATCGCAGAAAATTTACATTCAGAGCCATGCAAATCACCCAATTTGGCAAAAAAATGGCTCCTGTGCTACAAAAATGTGTCTGCTCAGGTTTACTGGTCTTTCTATGCTTAAGCTTCAGTTTCGCTCACAGGGATATCTTGGATCACAAAGGTGATGCTTACAGAAAGCTAAAAGCTACTGTCATCAGTGTCCCTGGTGACGGCGCCGGATATGGGTCGACGAATATTGATGATAATGGGCATGGGAGAATGAGTATGAGTGGTTCTAGGGTTGGGTCTGGGTCAATGGCACTTGGAAAGGATATCGGTGGAGGCTCGGGTACTAATATTCATTCAGGAGTTCTTCATATCCCTCCTATGGGTGTTGTACCACGAATGACTTTGATGGAAGAGTCTGCTGACGAAGGCAAGAAAGGGTCAAAGATCACCCAAGGTGATGAAGGGGAAATTGAGCTGACCCCAAGAGCCATGACCAAGACCACCCAAGGTGAAGGTGGGGACATTGAGATGGCCAAAAATGAAGGCCAAAAAATGACCAATCATGGTCATGGTGGGCAGATTAAGATGGCCAATGTTGCCAAAGAGCCAATGCCTAAGGATGATATGGCGATAACCACGCAAGCCCATTACAATGATCCGGTCGTTGGGCCCCGAATTTGCATCGAACTGTCTTGGAATAACTCGTTATAATTTGATTGTTAACAAGTTCCCATAAATAGTGCGCATTAGGGATGAGAACCAGCATTGCGTTCCGTTTAATTTGTGTGCTCAAAATTTGTACACAATTAAGCTTACGCTATCATAATTAAAATAAAGAATAAAAGTTTATTTACTTTGCCTATTTAATATCGACCCAGGACAAGCTCCTACAAATTTATAGTTTCAAATCTCCACATTAATGACATTAAGTTGACCTACAACCACATTAATATCTTATTAACTTAGATATTAACTACTTGATTATATGAGATGGATAACTGAAATTGTTATATTAAAAATTTAATTGTAAATATAAATTATATTATTCAAATGTAATATTTACTTATCTTTTAATTGATACATAATCAGTGACGGACCAAGTGGAGTCATGTGGGGTCAAATGATCTCACATGACTTTTGTTTTTTTAACTAATTTCTTTCAATCATTTTCTCCCTTTTTATTTTTACTAATCCCCTCCCAATTGAGTTTAAATTATATAAGAATTAATGTCAATTATTTAATTTACAAAAAAGAGATATCATTATCTTATATAAATAAATTACTTTCTTCTTTCATATACCTCTATCTCAACTGCCATCAAACACAGCAAGCATCCATTATGCATCTTTTCTTCATAACCACCTCCACATAATACGACTCTATCCAACGAACGATTTCACCTTCTTTCATCAATTTACTCACTTATTAACATTATTTTGTGTAAATTTTATTTAAAGTTAACACTAAGTTTGTTTTGTAAATTTGTAAAACCAATTATTCCCAGACATTCACATTCCCAATTAGAATGAAGAAATCTCCGTAAATGATAGGTTTATTGCCAAATATTTTCTAACTTAGAACTCATGATACTTAATTATTAATTTGATATTTATATTTTTTATGTATACTCTAAAGTCAAATTTATGGGATTAGAGATCTCGCAAGAGTGATAGTCAAAACTAAGAAAGATAGCACATTTTCATTAATCTATATGTTAATATAATTATATTGATTTTACCAATTGTTAATTCTAATATAGAAAGAGTATTTTCAGTAATGAATGTCATGAATAATCGATAGAATGAGTGATCAATGATTAAATGATAACTTAGTTATATATATAGATAATGATGCATTTGATATATTTGATAATGAAGTCAATATACAATATTTTTAAAGGATAAAATATCGTTGAAGATAATTATAAATGTATTAGTTAACGATAATTTTATTAATATAAATATTTGTATTTATTTATATTTATATTTATGTTAATTGTTACTGTAACATTTGACATCTCTAAGTTTCATTTATAGGTCCGCCCTTGTACATAATTGATCATAATCATTTATGGGTTGATTTTTTTTTTTTTCTTAAGTCATTTATTGTGTGTCATACATAATTTACATAATTCATCGCAGTATACTATTCTACTAATGAAACGATATCCGTATAATATATAATTTTATTTCATTCATTTGTAGTCTTTTTGTATAATATATTATAAAGTAATTCTTTTTCAACAGTTAGGGATAGACATTTAAAAAAAAAATACTTTAAAATTTCAAAAATTCAAAGAACTTCAAATAATTATAATCATAAAGTCCAACCCAAGGAGAGACTCAGCTAGTTTTTCCATCCCTCATAAAACAATCTCTGAAGATTGGCCCCATAATATTCAACAAGAACTGAAACGGGCAAGAATTAGGTACGTCGCATAGCTGAGTTCATTATTTCTCATTGTTAGTTGTCATAATGTTGTACCTTCTACTCGAAATTATCTCGTAATGCAACTGTATGCATTTCTGAAATGTTTCACATGTTGTATCCCTCTCAACATGGGCACTCGTTATTGGGTTTTCTAACACAACATGGGCAGGGATCATTGGCTCTTGCAACACATTCTTCCATGGGTGGTGCACTAGTAGCATGTATAGGGATGCGGAAAGTCAAAGGAAGGTTATGGTTCAAGTGAATGTTGTCAATGTTTCCTTCATTGTGAAAGAAGAGAAAGTCCTCACGCACAAAAATTGGGATCAGGCTGTCTTAGTTAGGATCTATAGTAACTTTTTCTCCATCTAAATTAGCCAATCATACCTAAACACATCATATAACTTTTTCCTAGCCTCGAACACTAAGGGAGGCCACGGGTAAGATCAAGTTTGTCCCTACGCAACTCAACCCGACGGATTTGCTAAATTAGACCTGGCTTAGTAACAAACTTATTTTAACCATTATTTTTTATAAAATCTTACCAAAATAATTCATGACTTTAAATATATTCTCAACTTAAATTTGATTTTGATTGATAGTGAAGTTGTATGTAATAAATGAAAAAAAGAGAATGTGAGAGAATGAGATAGTAAGGAACTTAAAGCCGAGAAGATTGAAGGACGGTGAGTAATATAGGTAGGGGTATGGTTAGACAAATCAAAAGAAATTTAAACATGATTAGTTTTATTGTACCCCTCCCATTTGGCTATTTTACATAAATCCCAGTGTTAGTTGTGTGAGGGCACTGTGCCACCACCTTTAAAGCTTAAAGCAAGTCCACCTCTTTAAAGTTTAAAGCAACCAGCATGATATGACCTCAACCTATAATAATAATAATTGGGGTTATTATTATTATCTTAGAAGTTGATCTAATAATTGATAATTGGATAAATTTCATAAACCCTTCAGACTTTAAGTGGAGAAGTTCTATAGAACCTTCAGACTTCATCGAAACATCATACATCTCATATTTGTTTTTTATACAAAATGATATGAATCTAGTGAAAAAAGCATCCCACGTAAGCATAAGGAGATTTATCAAAAAAAGATCATACCCTAGAGAACATAAAATGCTCAGGACTTGTTTGGGGTTGCAGTGAACTAAAAATTAATCGCTTATTTGACAATCATTCTATCAAAACCCCTACGTTTAATGTAGCAATCTAAGTAAGGGCTTTGAACCTTTTTATTATTCGCTGCAAAATTTCGTCAGCAACATATGGTGATGAATGTATGAAAAATATATGGAGCTTGTTCTAATATAATTAAATCTTCTACATTTAACAATACCAAGAAGTAATTTATTATTTGTTTTTAAGATTTTCTTTCCACATAAGGTTTTGATTTTGAAACAAGCTGCAAGTGGGAGCAACCATACTGTCATGTCGTTAGCTTGGCTCAGCATTGCTGGTTCCAAAGAAAAGAACAATAATTGGCAGACAGATTAATTAGGCAAGTGTATGTTTCTAGAGAAATAGTTGTAAATTTCCACTTTCAATATGGAAATTAAAAAAAAAAAAAAACAACTAAACTTTACTGTCACTGGAAAGTCTCTCTCCATATGGAATGCAAACCAATAAAACATCAATGCATTCAAACATATTTTCCAAGAACTAGCTAGAAAGCACATTTTCATTAAAGCATCANTATGGAAATTCAAAAAAAAAAAAAAACAACTAAACTTTACTGTCACTGGAAAGTCTCTCTCCATATGGAATGCACACCAATAAAACATCAATGCATTCAAACATATTTTCCAAGAACTAGCTAGAAAGCACATTTTCATTAAAGCATCAACCACCTAAAGGTCCATCTGTCCCTCTGCAAAATTCAAAATGAACAGAAGCAGAAACCTCGATTTTTTTAGCACCAGTGCAGTATGCCTTATCGCTACTAGCAATTTCTGAAACTGCTATCTCCAAATCTCCTAACTTCCTGTATGTTCGTAAAAAGGCTGACCTATTATCAAAAAGAAAGAAAACACAGGTTACATCTACTGAAGCTAGATAACTTCGCAAGGGTACATTCATTATCTAGCAATTCTAATTTTGTTACTGACCGAGTCGCCATGTGACTGAACCAGTTTAGTTAAAGCAAAGAAAAAGTCTCAGCTTGCATTTGCATTGCATGTTGTGATAGCAATAAAGAATTGCAACCAAGAAAAGGAGTTAAGAAAAATAATAACAATAATAAATTTGTGATAAGTGTTCCTTAACCACCAAAATCAATTATGCCACATGCTGCAAGAGGTATTTAGCATTGAATGGGTATCAAAAACTCAATGCCCCTACTCCATTATCATATTAGCTTCATTTCTGAAAAGTACAGAGAATCCTGCGTGTTACCACAGCATTCAATTCACATCAAGAATTATATAAGCTCCAAAATTCATAAATTATTTTATTTTACCAAATAAATGTATACACAGATTAGTCAACATATCAAGAAACAAGATGTTCAGAGCCAAAAAAAAAAAAAAAAAAAAGTTGGTCTCCTTAACCATACATTTAANAACATATCAAGAAACAAGATGTTCAGAGCCAAAAAAAAAAAAAAAAAAAGTTGGTCTCCTTAACCATACATTTAACATTTTATTTATATATTATGATATTTTCAGTAGTGCATACTCCTTTACGTGGGTGTCAAGATTAACAAATGTTTAGAAGGATCTAAACTCAAACATGAGTCCATATCATTAATGAAAAGGGCTTGCACTTCTATTTTTAACCACTCCAAGAAAACTTTCTTCAAGAGACTATAATAAAAAACATGCCTAGCATTATTTTTCATAGCTCACAAACTACTACAAAATTCTATTTTTTTTAACTCATTGAGGTGCCCCTTCAATTAGATTTATGGAGTACTTTCACTAGCTAGAAGAGCACGAACTATATGACATTCATTTATTCAACTTTTTCATAGATTTTGAGAAGAAACAAAGAGTCACCAGCATGCCTTGTGCAAGAAAGTTTTGACTAAATGTTTTTTGGCATATAACCAGTAATTCCATCCACTTGTATTAATATGGTAAACATTGTCAAAATTTTCATTTTGCTCTCACAGATTCAAAAAATTTCCTATTATAACCACAAACTAAGTTTTTGATTCACTCAGGGATTTAGCCCAACAACTTAGTACCTTATTTCTCACCATTCCTAAGAAATCCTACCCCCCAGGGTCTTTTCAAACACCAAGTTTGGTTTACATCTGTTATGTAATATTTTCTTAGCCCATGACCAATTGACTGCAGTCTTCCTATTTGTTCAAATAATTCAACATCTGATGCAACATAGACAAAGAAACCAAAAGATGCAACATAGAACTTAAAAAATGACATGGAAGAAGTGGTGTATTATTGTCTTCTAGAAGAATAATACAAAACATACAAACTTTGTATGCATAAGGAACCATCAATAAGCAATTTAAAGAGAACAACAACAATTGGAAATATAAAAATCATTACATAAGAAACTACCATTGCACAATTTGAAAGACACTCTAGAAGCACATTTGTTTGTTGCATTACCAAAAATATGAAGCAAGTACCTTAACACAGTTACGAAGCCGATTCTTCGGTTTTGGTAGTTGATTTAGCAGGAGCATCATCCACCATAGATGGTGGAACGTAGATTCTTGCTTTCTTCAGAATTTCAGCAACAACCCAATTCTTACGCTTGCTCAATGGTCTAGAAGGATCAATTCTAACCTGAACCCACAAACCAAAAACAGCAATAATAATCAACCAATCAAGTCGTATAATTGTGTATAAGAGATAGAACGAGATTGAACTGACTCTGTCACCAATGTTACACTGGTTGTTCTCGTCGTGAGCCATGAACTTAGAAGTGCGTTTAACGTATCGGTTGTAGAGCTTGTGGTGGAAGAGCCTGTCCACCGCCACCACCACCGACTTCTGCATCTTGTTCGACACAACCATACCCACCACCGACTTCATCTTACCTGCAAAAGCTGAGAAGGGCTTTTCTGGGATCGTCAGCAATAAGCTTTCACAAATGTCTCAGCCTACCACTTAGGCCTTAGTCTAGGTGAAAAAGGTTTACCGTAAAAATTGAAAACAGCAACCAAACAAAAGAAAGTATATCCTTAAATACAACATCCTAAAAGTTCCAAATTAATCTCCAATTGGAAAATAAACTAAAATTTTACATGGGCACTTCAATTACCAAGATAAGATATGACAATTAAATTTTATGCTTAAAACCACTGATTATGAAAAGATCTTTCCATTAGATTTTCAATACATTATAAAGCCAATTCATATTGTTGCCCGAGAACATGTTTTCTGAAATAAATAAATAAATAAATTCTAAATTTGAACCAAGCATAGATTGACAAGACAAAAAATTAAAAATTACAGAAAGAAAAGAATCAGCAAGCTCTAATCAATCGATTCATAAGCATAACAGAGACCCAATACTGTAAACAAAATGCATCTTTTATCTTTCTTTTTCAAGAATTTCATAACAAAAAGAAAAATGGAGATCATTGGGAAGAACGACAGGGAGAGTACCTTTAAAACTTGCTCGTGTTTGGTAAGGGTAGGTTGGGTTGAGGCCAACCCGACTCAACCCACCAACCCGATGGGTGGAAAAAAAAACCACGATGTCGGGTTTATTTAGGGGTGGACCCGAAGGGTCGGGTTAATGTTAGGTTCGGGTCGGTTTGGTCAACAAAATTGGCTTGGCCGGGTCGTGTTGTGTCTGATTGGGCCAGTCAAATAAATTACAAAAACAGGATTTTACTAAAGAGTGGAGCAGTTCAACCTACCAGGACCAGGTGAGAGAAGGGCCATTTTCTTGGGCATGTGGATGGGCTGCTGTTGCTCTAAAGGCCCATGTAGCAATTTGGAACACACTGTTTCACTAATTGAATCCTCTAACTGGATTATGTATACTATACATTGTATAGGTCTCAGCAGCACTATACACCTAAATACCCGGCCAAGGTTGATGCTGTGACATGCTAATTAATGGCATCAAAATGTGCACATATAAAACTTATTCTCTCTGTTATGCCTCCCACGTTTGACTTAATTTGTCATGTCATATTTAAGTTGAACACAGGAAAAGAATATATATAAAATTGAAGAAATTAAAAATGCGTAGTATAACCTTCTCATTGTACTCATATTCTCATAGATGAGAATAAAAATGCATTAGAATTAGAAATTAAGTCTCATAGAATGTAATGATGATGAAAACCATGCAATAACGAAAACTCGATCAATGGGCTAAGTCCCTAATAAATTACAAAAGTCCATAAACTACAAAATCCATAATAAACATTACAAAATATATATGAAATTACAGTAATTGTGAGGTAAACATCATTTTAAATATTTCAGGCAATCCATAACCCATAAAAGAAAACATCATTTTACAGTAGGAACTCAAAGTAATTGTGAGGTCATGAATACTTGGAAGGCTCTCAGAGACCATTCCTCAGCAGCTTCTAATTTAATTTTGCTCAAGCACGTATGAAATTACACAAAAAAAAAAAAAAAAATCTTCCTTTATAAGATCTCAATTATTCAAAGTTATTTTTCCAGCCACTGAAATGAAAGATAAAAATACAAACTTCAAACACAAATTTCAGTAAAAGGTTTAAAAATAAAATGCAGAAGAGCAGTCAAGGTGATGAGAATTTGTACAAGCACTAATTTGAAAATTGAAAAATGAAAATTCAACTACTAAGCATATCAAAAAATGAGTTACCGGAATTAACTTACAAAATATATATGAAATTAGTGTTTTAGTGTTGGTAATAGAATTTTAAGAAAAATGCACTTCAGTTTCAGCCATTTAGCCCAGCCATATTTTAAGAAGAAAATTAAAATGCGGAAAATAAGGTTGAAATTTGTTATCTATAGCCATATTTCAGTTTCTATTCGACTTTTAATCTGTGAATTGATATCTATAGCTTGTTTTTATATTTTGTGTTGGCAAAGATAAATTATTGGATCTATATATGTAATATAAATATACTTCTCTCAACACTCTTATCCATAAATAAACATTCATTCATATTTCATAATTTTTGGACAACCCATCACATAACCAATGGCATCATTTTCTATACTACATACCCCATTGAAGTTCACATATCCCCCCACCAACCATGAAGACTATTTTAACCTCAGACTTTTCATGATATATAATATTTAGTATATGTATTTAGACTGCAACAAATACTGATAGTAGCAGAGACGAAAAGCAAATAGACAGGACATTATCAAGACAAATGGTGGAGCATGCTTTTGAATCCTAGTCACCTAGTGCTGCTATCTCAGAAGTGTGGCATGCAAGCAATTATGTTGACCATATAAAGTTGATCAAAAGCGCAGCACATGAAGTCCTTTTCTGCTAGGACAGAGCAAACATGAACTGCAGCCCATGTGAAGTGAAGGACATGCCAGGACCAAATTAAGGGTAAGGTGAAATTACCATATATCTTTTAAACCAGAGTAATATTGTAATTAGGCCTAGCTGAAACATGTTCACCAGCTGGGCAAGAATGAACCATGAATGATCCATCCAAAGAGATTGTTCACAAGCTTTATTTTTCCAGAAACGAAATCTCCATGCAAAAGGGTTTTATTTACAAGTCAAGTATTCCACACAAGATACTGTATACTTTGCCTACAAGTAAATGCTAATGACTTTCATAATAAAGTGCCATCTGGTGATTTTTTCTGCTAACTTATAGTCCAAATAAGTGAACCATATGCAAGTCCTTTCTTCCGCAAATACGAAACTAAGAAGCTTATAAAAATTTTATGACAACAATGTTAATTTGCATTATCAATACCTTTCTATAATATATGTACAATTTAAGTTGCACAAAAATTGCATGACTTAGGCCTAGTTTACTGAACAGAGATGAAACATTAAATCATATCCAGGCAACCAGAAGAGCAGAGTATCAAAGATCTTCCAATTATATGAGGCCAACTTGATAACATTCACAACTTGAATTTTGGATTAAGCAGAGCATTTAAACTGCAGCTGGTTTACTCAACAAAGTATATAAATTCTCGGTTGCCTATTTAATTAAAGTAACAAACTTTACTCAACAAAGTTTCAAAATTCTCACGGAGTTGCATTATCGTGAAATGAAGTTGAAATGGCTTTTAGCAATTCATGTTACAAAAACAACAGCGAATCTACCTAGCCGGGAACCCATCCATTCAATAGTGTTTCTGCTATCTAATCAGTAATCACTAGGACAAATTAAGTGCCTAAATTATCAACCATCCAAAAAACAAAAACGATTCACACAACACAACCATCTCCAAATATCAACTATCCACAACACCGTTTAGTACCATTAATGACAAGTAAAAAACGATTGAAAGAGGAAAAGTCGAAAGAGAAAAGAAAACTTCAGCCGATTACCTGGTTCCCGGCTGCCTCGAAGGACGGCGAGGGGGACAACAACGGCGACAGTGAGATGCGGCGCGGTCAAGGCAGGGTCACCGTGATTAGGGACACCGTGTATTAACCGTTAGAGAGATGAAACGTTTTTTCGATTGAATTGAACCAGGGATTTGGTTTTAGTCATAATCAGATGCGAACGGGTACATAATAATAATCAATGAAATTCACCAATAAAAAACGACACGTGTATTTTCCTCTATATTATAATTTACTTTGGATCGGTTTCAGCTTTTTCGGGTTTGAATAATTGTAAATCCGAAAGTAATCCGAGACCGGACAGGTTGAAATATTACGATTCGATGTCGGGTAGGAGAAATGCTGGACCCGATCAAAACCAGAATGTTCAAAGGATCGGGTCGGTAATTCATGCCCACCCTCGTCTCACTTAAACCAGCTTAGAGTGCAGACTGCAGACGAGAGTAAGGGTACTTAGCCTTAAAATGAAGCGGTTGTTGTTGCGGTTAATCGGCCCATTCTTTCTGTTTTTACAACTTTATTGGGCCTAGGTCATCTGCCAGGCCCGTCCAATATTCACACTTGTCAAAACAAATTCGTTGACCGTCCTGACACCAAACGTAAAATACTCGCTAAAGAACAAAATGATACGTTTTTTTTTTTTTGTTCTTCATAATCCAGAATCCTTCATGTTTCTTGTTAACTGATATTTAAAAATGTAGATCTCTACGTTTTTTAACACTACATTTTCTCTCGTCTACATTTTTCGAGTACACAGTGAGTATCTGAGGTTTTCAAATTTATTTTTATTTTTCATCAATTTAAGGAGAAAATAAAATGTCTACATGGGGGACGTAAAGATAAGAACAGTGGAAAAGGAGTAGGAAAATGAACAAAATGGTGCAAATGCCACAGCACTGCCTAACATAAATAGATTCTAGAATTCCATTTAACAATATATGTAATAACTAATAAAGGCAAAATTATACATTGAGGTGCTTTTAAAATATTCATTTCATTGAGTTAGTCTCTGCATCTCATTTTGGTCATTAAGGGTTTCAATGAGAAGGGGAGGAGCATATTGAGCAGTCCCCTGGTGCTCCTCTGAGTCCTGACAGAATGAAAGGATGATGGTATCAATTGACATCTCCACCACCCCGAAGAACAGTGTCGCGACGACATAGCCAAGACCCCAGCAAACCTGTTTAAATAATACACAAGCAGGAAATAATCGATCGTTAGTACAATTTAAGAATATTAATATGCCACATGTAACCACTAGTACTAGTTTTGAAAGCATACAAGAATGATAAAATTTGTCATCTCTTCAAGTCAAAGAAATACGCTTATGAATAGGTACATAACACTCCTAAACAAGAAAGAGGCTTTTTTTTTTTAAGTTGGAATTTATCTGATTCAAAATGAAACAATTTAAACATACCAGCACAGGAAACAGTGGGGATGATATCTTGTTATGAGCTGATTTGTATTTGTGGGTATCCAACATGAGGAAAGCAAAAACCGCACTTGAAAGGCTGACACACAATTTCCCAAGGAACAGAATAACATCTCCAATCACATTCACCCTCCCAATGCGAAGAATGTTGTTGATGATCAATTCAGTTGCAATAGCGGAAGCCCTACAGAAGCTCTTTCCCGTTATAGCAATCTACAACAATCACAAACAAGAAGTCAAGTTAACCAAATCAAATAGTTAAACAACAAAAGGATAAATACTACTCCAATTAGATCGAGGAAAAGGTCTAATTATAGCCTAACCATAATTCCCAATGTGTGAAAGATGGGACTTATAACTTATTGGTTCTCAGCCCTGGTACTACATGTAACAACATATACAGGAAAATTTTATCAAGGACTAGATTTTGCTTTAGCTAGATCTTTCTAGACCATTATTTTTTTCTTTTATTTAAAATTAAATGTGGCTGTGAACTGTCATGTGAGTGCAGGGAAGAAATCTTTTAGGAATGTCGCCTCAGGCAAAATCAAGCCCTTCTACCATACCAGTCATATGGGCAATGTAAGAGAATTCATTTTTACTTACAAGCTAGACAGAGTTTCTCTTGGAGAGCAATTATTACCCATATGAACTCCGATAAGGAATAGGCAAAAACAGACAACCACAAGAAAGTACATGTATAGTTACAAACAATTTTTTTTCTGAGATTACCATTATATAGGCATTGCGGTTTACAGATTTGACGGTCCATTCAATAGATCTCAGACAACCCTGAGAAGAATGATATGCCGCCCTTCCATACCAGCTATCAGGTGTGGATCCAGCAACTTTCAATTTGCGACGAATTGACTCGAGTATAAAGCGAATCGATTCTATGAATGATACAATTAAGGACCCAAGGGCCACAGAACCAAGACTGTAGCGCAGAAGCCGCTTCATAGAGGATATAACTGGAAGAAGTGGAATCTCTGGCTGCATTGGGAAATATAAAAGCAATCATGAAAGGAAAAGTATAATTTAAATTTAAAAAAAAAAAACTCAGAAGCTAATAAGCTAAGAAAGACATGACATATCTTCATTATAATATTTCAAGGGTAATACTGTAACCAAACTGAATAAACCAAAGAGAAGGATTTAACAGTTTGATACAAACAAGCAATATACTGACAAAGCTACATATTTCTTTAGAAACTCCACTTGGTTAGGTGACTTCAATTATAATTTTAGAATAATAAATTAGGTAGTGGGATCTCAGTAATCTCATGCATAGTATAATGAATTATAGAATTAAATATATGCATGCTTTAGAATATAGCTTAGAAAAAGCAGCAGATGCAATTATATCAACTGATTAAAGGTTGATATTTTCTTGTTGCCAGAAACTCCTAAACCTCTACCAACCAATTGCATTACACTGAAACTGATAAGTGAGCTGCCTCAGAGAGCAAGAAAAAGAGAGGGTGGGTTGTCAGGATAAGGAGACTAAATACCAAAAATACCGGTAGCAAATAGTTGAATGATCATTCAGGCTTATGTACTACTGAATATTTGAGAAAAAAGAGCTTTTTGAGGTGGAGACATGACCAGATTCTATTCAACCCCACTCTTGATAAACAAAATCTCTGTTGCAAATGACATGCAAATCTGCTAGAAGTTTGATGCTTCTAAATTTTGAATTTTTACATCTATGCACAAGCATTGGAGCTTACTGATGTTTCACCACGAGCCCAATAATAAGAGGCAACAGAACCCGCAATCACAGTTGAAGAGGATGCTATGATAAATTGTGTAGCCCAGTAGCACCCAAAGAGGTGGAAAAAGATAGCAACAGCTATGTGAGGAGTATAATGGATGCTATAACCACAGCAGCGATCACAGTTCACCTTTTTTTCCACAAGATCATAAGCACAGCAGTTGGAATTGCAATCATTCTGGACGATCTGACCAGAACTGAACAAATGAAGAGCTGCTGAAATCCAGAACATGTAAAAAATTGCAAGAATGGTATATGGTATGATTGGATAAATTATGAGTGCTTGCACTTCTCCAATAACCTTTGCAGCAACCTGCACAAAATTTTAGGTTTAAGACATCTAAAATAAAATCACCATGGCAATAAAGAAATACTGTCTACCCCTGGGATAACATTGACCTGGTTCATGATTACAATATCATGTAAAATTGTGGATGCCATTATCGTCTGGAATATGAAATGAAAAGTTCAAAAGAGAGGGCCATCCCTGTTATCTAGCCCAACTACCCTAGTGAATACAGTTGCATATTTAAAATCCGGCAACACAAAGTTACTTGAAAAGACGTAATATTCTTTAACTTGTTACAGAGCCCTTTCGATGCATTGAGTTCCAAGATGCATATGTGTATATACATAATAGTCTAGACACAATACTAACCTTGAGGACAGATGTTGCCATCAGAATGCGGCGAACAATGGCAATCGATGTAAGGATAGAAACCACCATTATAAAGGTCATAAGAACAGTGACAGCTCGGAGATGATTTACCTCCTGAAACATACAAAAAAGCATTGAATCGGTGTCAGATATATATAAAGAGCTTCCAATTTCCAGATATAAAAAATTAACTGATGAAACCCACCCGAGCAGATACATTATAGTAGGGATCATGCACACCGATGATGGGCGAGATGGCGTCATTCCCAATCCATCCAGCTAAAATCAGGGAAGTGAAAATAATTTCAGCACAATAATTATTGAAGATTATCATCATGTTTAAATAAACAAGCAAATGAAGTAGGAGCCTGATACCATAACATGATATACTCAAGTCATAAACAGATAATGAAAGCAGAGATCTAGAATATCTCTATGAATAAGAGATGACTGCTGATAAGCTCCCTCAGCACTAGGAGACAAAACTATCCATATCAACAGCTACATTGAAATTTCAAAAAAAAAAAAAATGGTAGGGAACGGTATCTAAATTGTGTAGAAACCCTAACCCTATATCTACACATTTCTAAGCTAAATTTACTGTAGCAGTCCTCTTAGCAGTACATTTAAACTTTAGGCCACTGAATAATTTTCATGAATGGAAAGTCAAGAAATCATTACTGCATGTCAGTGATAGACTCAACAATGATCTTTCTTTATAGCAATGCCATCTGAGAGATCTTTAGCTCTAGACAGCAGAACATCAACAGGATCCAAACATTTTCCAATATAGAGCGGAGCACAGCTCAACCAACATCTCTGTTATGATCACTTAAATATAAGTGGCATATTCCT
>JANKKC010001999.1:0-15503 GCA_026225755.1 Bursera bipinnata
GAAAGGAAGGAAAAGGAGTATTATTCATGTTCCATTAATTGCATTCATTTGAAAATTTAAACACCTCATATGTACTTCTTTTCTGAAAAGGGAGTTTCTCGAGACTAGATAGAAATGCTGTATGGAACTCCCTTTCCGGTGACACCAGGGTCAGAAAATGGCTTCAAGAGTTCATATGGCAGAATCCCAGCTCCATTTCTGTTCTTCAAATCCTCGTTTGCATTCCTCTCATCAATAATTCCTTCGAACTCCTTCAACTTCCCATTGAACTTCTCAAATGCTGCCTTTATAACAGGATCTTCACTCCATGCTGGCTCTATAAGGTCCCCTAGATACTCCTCATCTGGAGAATGATTTGATAGCACATCCAAAACAGCCATCACTTTAGTTGCTTGAATTTGGGATGGAAAGCTGGACAAAAGCACGACTTCAGGCTTTTCCAGGAAGAATTTCCAATCCTCTTCTTTTGGATCTTCTGTGGGCATATTTTTTCTTATAATGGTAGGCCTATTAGGGAAATAGCCTGCATATGTATATTGGCCAAAGTTTACAGCTGCATGGTGACCAGAGGCTATCCATACAATAGTTGTGATGATCTCAATCAAGTCTTTTGGGGTTTTCAGTTCAGGCCACCATGGTTCATCCTTTTTGTCACCATGTCCAACTGTACGAATTTCAGTCCACCATGCTTGGAGCTCTTGATCAGACTCTACAAGGTTCGGTTTAGGGTAGTAGTGATTGACATATTCAGTGGCCCACTCTTTTAGGTTGTCCCATAGAATCAGACCGTCATTGGCATAAGGAAAGTCTTCAATTGTCAGCTTTAGGCCGTGTGGAGCACTTGGATCTTCAACAGCTAACCCCCTAAAGTTAACCAAAATAAATGAATAAATATTATATCTTTTGACACACTTCAATTGATAGAAAATATGCTAGAAGACAGAAACAGGAGGTCAATTAACAAATTTTTGAATTTAATTAACCATTAAACAAGTACTATGAAGGTCTAGCATGCAATCCAACACAAGTTATTTTTAACTAAGCTATTGAGAATTTACCTGCTAATTAGTTCATTGGGCAGCGCCTGATGGTCAAAACGCCACAATTTGTCATAAGCAACAGAGCTAAGCTCAATGGAGTACTTTCCAGGTGCGAATGCGCTTTCAATGATCCCACCAGCATTAATTAGTGCTTCTCGAGCTAGAGCATTTATCTCCATTGTGTACCGGAAATGAGGGTGCAACAATCTATAGATTGGGTGCATCACACTAAGATGACGGTTGGCCGCAATTATGTAAGGCTCTGTGCAACAATGAGTTCTTAACCTGCAAATAGAGCATTAAGGCGCAGCCGTGTTAGTTCAATAAATCAAACAACATACTCTTAAACGATGAATGTATAGAGAAATGTCACGTACCAATGGCTGACGAGCTGGTGAATACCAGAATCATGGGTTAGGGCATGAGCTTTAGCAAACCTCCAAAGCCAGCAATCTGTTGAGTGATAACTGGGTGTAAAAACTTGTTTCCACTGGGGCTTACCATCGATTGGCGGCCGAGTTAGTTCGATTGCCAGTGGTCTCAACGTGCTATCTGGGTTTAAGAAGAACAATGAGCGCGATCCATATAGCGTCGTGCCTTCGATCTCTCTCACTTTCTTTACATATGGTAGTAATATGTCATGGTAATCTATTATGAACAGCTTCTTTTGCTTTATAGCCTACACTTGTACAGCCAAAATATTAGAAATTCAATCTTGGAAAAATTAATTAAAAAATGAAAAATGAAACTTTGCTATACCTCATCAACAGTCATGATGCCTTTGATTTGTCGTTCGACTATTTCTGTAGTGATTGCCGACTCTGGAGGACCATAGATTGCAGGGTCGAGTGAGCTCTTTAATGGCCAGTCCTGCAGGATTTTATGCAAGTAATTTGAAAATTGAAATTCTTGTTTTTCTCACATTAAAAACCATTTTTATTCTCTGACATGTACTTTTTTCTATTTTACTGCATTAAGAAATCAATTGACCTAAAAATTTAGATTAATAGATAAAGTTCAACTATAATCTATTTCTAATATATATCATACCGTGACCAATTGTATGGAGGATGGGTTGAGACCAGCTAGAGTTTGGCGAGCATATTCGTCATCCCTAAACCAAAATAAGCTGTCTCCTGCAAATGAAAATACACGGATGATGGATTAGAATGCATGAGTGTGAGCATGGAGGAAGCAAGTTAATGGGCGCTTTTGAGAATAAGGAGCCGGGGTCCTCACTGGCCATTGTCGCAGGTGTCTCAAACCGCAACACATCTTGACTGGTATCTTCAATAGCCTTGACCAATCTTGGAATGAGATCTTTCCAGAACCCTTGTCTCCTGAGTGGAGGCAAGTTAACTCCTTCATTGAAGAGTGTGTCTATGGCCGTGAAGTATGGGAAGCCTAGATTTGNTTGAGACCAGCTAGAGTTTGGCGAGCATATTCGTCATCCCTAAACCAAAATAAGCTGTCTCCTGCAAATGAAAATACACGGATGATGGATTAGAATGCATGAGTGTGAGCATGGAGGAAGCAAGTTAATGGGCGCTTTTGAGAATAAGGAGCCGGGGTCCTCACTGGCCATTGTCGCAGGTGTCTCAAACCGCAACACATCTTGACTGGTATCTTCAATAGCCTTGACCAATCTTGGAATGAGATCTTTCCAGAACCCTTGTCTCCTGAGTGGAGGCAAGTTAACTCCTTCATTGAAGAGTGTGTCTATGGCCGTGAAGTATGGGAAGCCTAGATTTGAGTCGACAATCGCAGTTTCTAAGGATGGTAGCAATGCGTGCAACACTGAGTATACTGCCTTTGCTGAAAACGTTAGCTGCTTCACGTCCGAGAATGCTTCATCCCTAGGCACATACACACTGCTGCTAGTTTGCTCCGAAGATGGATCTGCCCAATTATCGAATGATCAATAAGACTTTAATTTCTTGGTAAAAGTTATAATAACCTTGTAAAATGTAGATATAATTCAAGAGAATTGATAAATTCTTTCGATTCCTTTTTTGGTAGGAATGTGAATTATATTCATAATATCAATTCATCAATTTTGAACATTATTAAATTTAGTAAAATGAATTATTAAAAATTTAAATTAAGATGTTAAATTAAAATATCTTAATTTGTAGCTCGTAAGTAAAAAAAATATCTCTTCATAATAATTCATCAATCCACTCCCTATCTAATGTTTCTTTAATTTTTAAACTTTCTTAAGATATTTGGATTGGAAGGAGACAAAGCTAATAAGAATCCAAAATAAACATGACGCATGACCATATTAGAAAGGAAGTCAACAGGGGACAGCTTAGCCACTTTGTCAGCTAGAACAATTAGGATGCTGCTGATGCCTTATCTTAATATCCATAACTGGTATGGCTTTCTTTTCACATACCACAACCACACAATCGCCTATCAAAGATGGACAACATTGATTACTCTGCTAGCAGGCGCCGAGAACGGATGAATTACTATCCATTTGCATGTCCAGCTAGTACCCATTTCTACCATTTATTTATCAAGGAAATAAATCTAAAAGAAACCCTTAGATTATTCCCTAAAAAACGAGTCAAAACCCTAGCTACTTTCACATAACGTGATCTATATATGTAAAAAAGCAAAAGGATTTCATGTAGTCATGCATGCATGCCCTTACCTGTCTTACAGCGTGGCCTTCCAGTTCTGCAACGTCTCGGGTAAGGGTGCTCTTTTCCGCCAAGCACTGGTCGAGCAAGATCTGGACTCTTGTCAGGGTTTCCGATATCATTGTAGACATCATAGTCGTATATCCTATCAGAGGTTTTGCGCTCTCCTTGTCCATTGCCTCGCAGATTGGCAAGTTCTTCCTCTCTCAGCCTCTTCAATCCACTTGGTGTTTGTTTTGGCAAGTATGACTGATCCACAGAAATAAGATTAAAGTTAAGCTACCCTAGTCATCACTGTAAATTACGCAGTCAAAATCAACCTTCCAATTGACCATTTTACAGTGCATGCATGATATATGATTAGTATGAGAAATTAAGCTTAATTAATTGCCCATTAAGAAAGTAATTAGGTATGATGATATCTAATTAAGATGTGTTTAATTTGTTGACTTTGTCGACAGAGCAAACTTAGGAATGGAATAAACACATAGACACCCCTAATGTTTGGATAAGTACCAAACTCGCTAAAATTTTGAAAAAGTAACTCAGATACCCCCAAAAGTTTGGCTAAAGTAACTTAGATATACATAAATTTTTTTTAAGACTTTTTTATCCTTATTTTTCTCATTCAAAAATTAACAAAATAATAAAATGTCCCAGACAAGTTTATTAACATAGAAAACCCTGGCATATTTCAATTTCATTAATCATTATAGAGCCTCTTGTCACAAAAAAATTAATATATATATATATTATATAATAAATCTAAAAAAAAGATAGATTATTTTTAGAACAAAAAAAAACCTTTTTTGTGAAAAATCTCCTCAACGAAGAGAACTGTTGACTTGAGAGAATCTGAAAACTTCTAAACTAGCTATTCTAATCATATATATTTGTTTCCTACATTCTAATAAATTTTTATAAGATTATATATTTTTAAAATTATATTATATTTTTAATATTTTTAACATTATATTTTTATTTTTTATAATGTTGAAATAACATAGAATATGATTTTTCACAAAAAAAAAAAACTATTCTAAAAAAACATTTATATTATTTTTTTAGATTTATTATATAATATTAAAATATATAAAACTATATTCGTTCAATATTTTAAAATATTAACATAAATTATTACTTTTAAATTGTTTAAAAATTTTTATAACAAATGATTCTGTAATGATTAATAAAATTTGTCGAGGTTTGATGTGATTAGTAAAACTTGTCTAAGATATTTTATTACTTTGTTAATTTTTGAATAAGACAAATAAGGGTAAAAAGTCTTGAAAATGAATATAGGGGTGTCTATGTATTTTTGTCAAACTTTGGGCTTCTGAAATACTTTTTTAAAATTTGGAGAGATTTTAGTAACTTATCCAAATGTTGTTTACCATTTAGGAATCAACTAAGTTCCGCCGGTGAATTCGGATTTTTTTTTATTCATGTGCGTACGAGAACCTGAATCACTTTAGCGTAACTCGGAAAGAATCTGCTAGGACCACTCAAGGAAAACAAATGAACCATCAAGGACCACTGGTTAACAAAACTACATTTCTCCCACAAATAAAACTTAAAAATAATAATAATAATAATATCTTATCCTTTAGCTTTGCATTAAATATAATTTCATTCCTAAGATTTCGTAAATAAACAATAACTTCCTTTAACCAGTCAACCTTAATTCAACAAGTGCAAAACTATAAAATGTCTTATCTACCTTTTTTTCAAAATTGAATTCAAGCTTGAGGGATGTTATTGTGTATTTCTTAAACGCTAGGGATGAAGTTGTATAAAATAAATTTCAGGGATATATTGTTGTTTCCCAAAAAAGAATAATGATTTAGAAAAAAAAATTATATATGAATCTTTTTTTTTTTTTTTGTGAAAAAAACAAATTAAAATTCAAAATCATATCACACATCTTTTGTCTATGTTTAAAAATAAACAAATAAAGGGCTCTTGAACCATACACTATTTGAAATATTTTTATTTTAAAATTTCATTAAAATATTTAGATGGGGGAATTTGACTAAAGAAGTAATAGATTATTGATTATATAATATATCCAATATGTTAAATAATTTTTCCACATGAGTAAAAGAACAAATTATAATGAAAGATAATGTCACCTGTGTGAATGTATATAATTTTTAACTTTTTCTTTTAAACTTCCTGTCAGTGTATGTCACGCAAGGATCGTATGTATCTGATGATGAACGCAATTATACGTAGAAAAAGATGAAAATATACGTATATAAAACTACCTTGTTTGTAAAGAAGACTCTCTTCTCTCTGCTATCGTGCTTGGGGGCAACCCATGAACCACATGTTATGTTCACTGGACCATTTGGAAGGCCATCAAGAACTATATCTTTCAGGTACATCTCCTTGTGGTGCTCATTTTCCACAAAGATGGCGCCAATTTCTCCGAAATCATATGGAACTTGAAACTCAGCCTCATATGTGGCCGCTCCCTCCACTTCCACGGCCTTGTGTGCGAAGCCCTTAATGGTCGGCTTCTCTAATCCCGTCTCTGAAACCAAAACGTTCATGGTGAGGAGTATTCTGATTTCAAAGAGTAAATCTCGACAGAACAACGAAAATTTATTTATTAAAAGCTATTTCTTCATTGAAATTTGGTTTATATTTGTATTTCTTGTTTCTGATAAATCTCGAAGAAACGATGAAAGTTTATTCGAAATTATAAAAAAACAACGACATCTACTTGAATAGTTCTTTCTAAAAATTAAGTTCATGGTGATTATTTGCACAAATCAGCACTTACTGGGGTCAAGCTCGGCACTAACAAGCTCCAAAAGGAGTGACTTGCCAAGCCTATCTTGTATATCATCTAAACCTCGTTCTAGAGATATGCTTTCGAGTAAACTACCAACAGTTGGCGTTACGCTCACAACAGCCTTGACACTTAAGGACTTCTCGGTAGCATTAGCTACCGCTTTGATGTTATTTGTAGTAAACCCAACTCGAATTTTGCGAGGTTTGTTTAAAGAGGGTTTTGACTGAACTGGGAGAAAACCAGTGCCACCATTTCCACGGAGAAATGGCTTGGCTAATGGGAGTAGGGTTTTGACAGATTGAGATTGGTGAACTTGTGGCTGCAACATATTTTCAGAAATAGATATATTAGAGATGTGGTTAGAGAGGAAAGAGTGTATTGGCTATGTGAAAGTTGGGGTGAGCAATCCATTCCTTATATAGAACTTGAAGATGAGACAAAGACAGAGAGAAATCAAAAGGCCACCATTTTCATATGCTCAATTTCATTTACGTTGATTTTTTAGCATAACAAATAAACAAATCGACTCGTTTCTCACATAAAAAAGAAGTGAAACGCAAGTCAGATTTGAAAACTAATTGCTTGTCTTCATCTAGTCCGCAAAGACCTATTGGAGTTTTGAAGATATATATTGTTAACCATCATATGTGGATAAGCTTGAATCTTTTTTATTATTACACTAAAATCTTCTTTGAATGTATATAACCATTTAATGGAAGATCTAAAGAAAGGGAGAGAGTTTTCCTTACCTAACTTCTGAATGTTCAATACCAAATTAAACCAAACAGGATAAATTATTCATGCAGGATCTATCAATGTTTCCTTTAGCTACGTCGGCTCCTTGACAAGGACTTTTCACAGTTCTAAGCTATGCAGCATGGTATAGACTCAACAAATCACCTTCCACTCGCCTCTTAGGGCCAGTTCAGAATTGCTTCTGCTGTAAATATAAGTATTTATTTTTAGATAAAAATAATCTAACCTGTTTGAGAATGATTAATAAACTATTATAGAAATAAGTTGGTTTTATAAAGAGTTCTAAGAACAAGGGTTTCATGCTTTTGGAGGACTCCTTCTGCTTCTAAAATATAAACAGTTAGAAAGATCTTTCTAAAAAATTATATCGATTTACTTATGTTGTTGATAAATTATAATACACGTTATTTTTACAATTAATATTTATTGAATTTAACAAATATATTTTATTTTATAGATATATGTCTACTTTGAATTATAATATTAATTTTAATTTATTTTTGTATTAAATTAAATTAAAAAATAAGTTAAACTTTGATTGGTTATACAAGTCATATATTTTTCCATTAATTAGGATTTTAAAATATTATAAATATTATTATTTATATAAAATTATAAATTATTTGTATAGAAATTATTAGAAATAATTCAAAAAAATGATTATAAAATATTAATAATTAAATATTATAAAGATATAATATACATAATAATTAAATATAATATAATTAAATATTATAAAGATATAATTAAATAATAATTAAAAGATATTATTATAATATAATAATATTCTATGCCGTTTAAAAAAAAATAGTTTTTTAAAATTTATTTATCAAACACCTCTAATTTATTTTATAAAAGGTTAATTTCTCTAACAAACTATAAGTTGCTTATTACTAGACCAAAAACAATTCCAAATTAGCCCTTAAAAGCTGCTCAATAATAAGTGCTTCTTTCAATCAATATACTAAGTACTACCTACATAATTTTGCGAGTACATACACTTGGTCCTTCTAAAATTTGAAAAATCTCTTGGATCCCTTTAAAACTTTGAAAATAGTGCAATTATTTTATAGAGTTTTAGACCCCTTTCTAAGAAAAACTTAACTAATTTCAAATTTTACGATTCTTTTTCCCTTGTATACTGCTTGAGTTGCATCTATCTACAAATCTTTCATCCGTGCAATAATATAAATTCAAATTATGTTTTAATTAATTTCTTTTATTTTATTAATAAATAGGGTTTTAGTTTTTCTTTTAATTATTATTCATTTCAATTTCAATTTCAGAAAAATTTGAAAGAAACTTGTAGTCTTGTTGAAAGATTCGTCGGTACCTACGGTTAATGCCTTGATGGAATATTTCCAATCAAACGATGGACAACTGAAGCACGCAAGCAGTTTCTCTGACGTGAACGGCGATGACTACCACGACCAATCGTTTAACTGTAATCTGCAAAATTTTCACTGTATTTAACTTCTACTGGATTTCGATGTCCAATAATTCATGATCCTGACAAAAAGTAGGTCAGACGTCAGACGAGGCTGGAAACCTCCGTTGCTCCTCAACCAATCGTTAAGAGTTCGTACATGTGCACGTAGTACGTGAACTTGCATTAGAAACATGAACTTGCATTAGAAACATGTAGTCCTACCTTGTACAATAATTGATAGAGATTATTGGAGCAATGAAATTACCTATTGTCCTTTTCATTTAAAATAATAAAATGCCAATTTTACCCTTATTAATATAAAAATTGATTCACATAATGTAAGTCAACTGCTTTCGATGATTATATATTGTTCAAAACTGAATGTGCATGCAACTTCTTCTGTGGTTGTTTTTTATTACAGTTATACCACAAACAAAATGACTTGACGCATAGAGTCGTCGAGTGAAGGCGACATGCTATACATGTGTGAAGTTCCTAGTAGTTGAGATAAGATAAGATAAGATAAGATAATCGAACAATCTAAATAAAATGGATTACAAATTACTAGTATTATGATTATAGAATAAACAAGTTAGTAGTATTATGATTATAAAATAAAATAACATAAAATAAGATAAGATAAGATAAGATATAATATGAATATTGTATCTCATAAGAAAAGAATAGTACTAAGTAAATTTATAATTAAAATAAGATAAGATAATCAAACAGCCTACATAAAATAGATTACAAGTTACTAATATTATGATTATATAAAACTATACACAAATTTTTAACCATTTATCTATAAATTCAGTAGCCGAGATTTGACAAGTTGATAATATTAAATGTAAATTTTTTTATTTTAAATCTCAACAAAATCAATTGCTAAAAATTTGGGTCAATAAATTGTGTTAATAATTCTTTCTTACGAGGTCTTGTATTTAATTTGTCTGCGACTGTTTACCTTTAAACTTTGGATCCAATAATTAAGTTGTGTGCGAGATCTTGTATTTAATGTTTTAAACAAACATAAGTAAAACATTTTCTGAATTATACCTGATAAAACATTATCTAAATGTAGATTCCTTTTTCCAAATAATGGGATTGAAAGAGTTCGCAAAAAGTTGAGAGAGAAATGATATTCATGTTTATATTATTTAATTAGTGGTCCAAAATAAATAATAAGGACAAAGCTCGTTTATCCGATAGAAGAGTTATGCCATGTGACAGACAATTACCGTTCAAAAATTTCGATTTCAAAGAGACTTGCTTTGAATGAATAGTGCCATTAATTCACCAATTTTTTTTAAAGAAATTAATGAAAAAAAAAAGAGTATTTACTTATTTTATTTTTTGGTTTTTAATTTATAGAATGTATACTGTGGTAGCTTATAAAATAATATATAGAGAGAAAATTTAATTATTACTCAATAGAAAGACATTAAAAAGTTACTAACTAAAGTTGAATAATAATAACATACAACTCAACTCGTATCTTAAAATAACTTATCAGATAAGGGGTTTTTAGAGAAATGGGATGCCGTAATTACTTTAGGGGTTCATATAGACCTACCCAAAAAAATATATATTATCTCCGGAGAAAATTTAATCCACTGTAAGAGAAATTCTTAGTTGAATTTTAGTATTCAAATGAAGATATAAAAGAAGAAAAATGAAATTCATCCTAAAAAAATAGTTTATCAAACAAGAAATTAAGCCTCGTTTTACATGATGTGTGATTGATTGAATGTAGACATGTATATATGGCTAGCTAGCAAGAATTGACATCTATTATTACCAGGGTTAGAATTGCACTCTCTCTAGAAATTGATTCACGTTTGTGTTTGGTTAGCAGCCTCAATTTCAACGATCTTATTCGTTTTACATGAAAAAAAAAAATTGAAAAAAAAAATGATTGGAAAAACCTGAAAGGTCCAAATAAATCATCTCTATCACCTATTGCCATATATGCACTGCATTCATTCACGAAATCTTACATATTTTGAATTGTCAATGGAGAAATCATGACCTATCATCAAGATTTTCTTCCTACCTAGGACCACCACTAGAGATTCCTTTTATTTTTATATTGAGCATGTGATACACACCAAGTCAAAATAAAGACAACTAAACTTTGACATTTACTGAATCTGTATGTATAGAGCTAAGGTCCATTTTTGTGCCATGAATTATCAAGACTTGACAAGGTCGGTTGTACGTATATGCACCCATGACCAGTCATAATGTGCCAAATCATTAGGTATTTTTATTACATATACATACGTGTCGGCTATTAGGTGGAGACACATATCCCGGAGATATTCTAACCTATATTCCAATTATATATAAGAATTTTGTACTAATGTAAATATATATATAGGGATCAGATTATTAAAGTTTAATTTTTTGACTTAATTTTATATACTATTTGTTTGTCGTTGATTTACTATAATCTATGAATCGGAAAGAAATATTAAAAAATAGTTTTTTATACCAATTCAGCAGTTCTTTCTACAACTGGATTAGAAAAATCAATAATCATCAAATAGTATATAAAATTAAGTTAAGTTCTAATAGCTTGAGTATATATATATTTGAATCGATGATGTTGAGTTTTTTTTTTTTTCTTTTGATAGCTACTCATCAATTATTTGGAGAAAGAATAAAACCTAACAAAAACTGAAAATTCAAGTTTTAATTAACCCCACAAATAAAATTTTTGTTCTCTTTTGGTCTTTGGATTCTTTTGCTCATATCATATCAAATTCATAACAGATTAGACCGAAACTAAGCTGAACAGAATCCCACACGATATCTAAATATCAGATAAGCTTAGAAGAGAATTTATGTATTGAACAATCAATTGTATTGCACACTGTTGGGATTTTGGCTCGGTACCTTATATATATGATTTGGCTTCTTATTGGAGTTGGAAAAATAGAAAAATAAAAAATTAGATTTATAAAAGGACTATGAGTTTTACTTCTTTTATAAATATAAAATCTATCTATCTAACTACAAATATAACAATTGAGAGTCATATCTAGTTAATGGAATATGGTTAGATAACTTAGAATTACACAAGGGTGATCTCCTATAGGAACAAAAATATGTACCTAGTTCTTTAAATACCGAAGGTTTCAAATTGAACATCGTTTTAGTAGATATAAAATGTACTCTTATTTTTTGTGTTAATGTAAATATGTTATTTCTTTTGTAATATGATTTATTTTATATATTTTCAATCTTGATATCTTAAACATGCTTCGGCGTAAATTTTTCCAACGCACGTTAATGGATGGTAGCAAGCTAGTTCAGCTTTATAGTTACTACCTAAGTTCAAGAATATTCCTGATCTCACATGTAGTGCTCGGTTATATATTTTGATCAGAACTTATGTGGTGATAATTGATAAAAGTGACAATGTACCAAAGTTGAAACGTGACTCTGTCGAGTTGTTTCGCTCAAAAAGAAATTAAGGGACATGTATGTTGGATCATTAACTGAGGAAACCACCGTCATTTTTTACTTGGAACCCATTAGTGTCAGGAGTATTTTAACAGCAAAATCGGAAATTTTTAAATAAATAATAAAAAAATACCCTTAGATTTTATAATTTTATGAAAATATCTCTAAATTTTAACCAAAATACTTCTTAACGTTTATTATTTTACAAAACTATCACTAAATGTTAAAAAAATTTATAAAACTGTATGAATATTTTATGTTTGTTCTTAAAAAAGTTTTAAAATTTCATTTGCCTCCTCGGGATTGAATTTTTTCTACGTTCCCGCTTGAATGGTAATGTTTTAATGAAAATTTAATATAAAATAAAAACTTTGTGTCGATTGTTAAAATTATCTAGAGATCCGCTATGTATTTTCTAAATCAAAGGTGTGTTATTAAGGACCTCATTATAATTATTCCTCTTAAACAAAAAAAAAAAAAAAAAAAATTTTGGAGAAATAACCAAANTAATTATTCCTATTAAACAAAAAAAAAAAAAAAAAAAATTTTGGAGAAATAACCAAATACGAGGATACTAAGAAAAAATAACATACCCCAATAATGTTCGAATGTATCTAGTTGACCTCACCTGAAATATCAAAAATGTCATTGCATATATATTAACCTACTCTTCCTTAACAATCTTTCACCCATCCGCATTTAACATCTCAATCAGATCGCAGTATATAGTAGAAAACAATCACAATATCCAAGATCGGAGTATTTTAATAATATGTATTTAATTTTATTGTAGAATTATTTAATATTATATAAATTTCAAAAAAAATATATTACATAATTTTCAAATTTTTACTAATTATTAAAGTTTAAGCTAATGGTTTGAAATTTGAATGGATAATGATGGAAGGAGTTGTGGGTGAAATGTGGGAAACATAATTCATATAAATTGATCACTTTGTTGACTTCTACGTCAAAATCAGTGAACACATTATTTACCACCCAATTGATCAAAGATTTATTGACTTTGAGGATGCCACATCCAGCTAACATGAATTATTAACGTTAGTAAAGTTATTTATTTATTTATTTATTCAAAAATATTTATATATTTGATAAATTCGATCTATTCTTCATCAAGATATCATTATTATTATTAGAAGAATAGAACCTTACACGGTAGAGGCACTAGGTAGAGCTTAAGGCTGAGAAAAGGACAATTTTTTAACTTGGTAGGAAATCATACTCTAAGCTTGAATGCATAGAAAATGTATGAGATTTCACAACCCCTTCGGCTCTCTGCCTATATAGATGAAGACCAAGTTCAAATTTCCAGCAAGTTTGAATAACACCAATTAATGCTACCACTATTACTGTTAATTGTCTAAATATATAGGGTGATTAAAAATAATCAAAATTTTTAAAATTTTGATTTCTCTAATCAAAAAATTGGCTAGTAGGCCCATTGATATTAGTTCATCGACATGACCTATTACGGGCTAACGGTTCATTGTCCTTGGATAACCCATTGACCCCTTCAGTTTAATGAATGTGCGGACTAATAGTTTGATTAAGCAAATCAAAATTTTAAAATTTTTTACTATTTTTTAATTCAACCTTTTAAATTTGATTCTTTTACACAATTACTTAAACATATATCGAAAGCCAGCTCCATATATTAACGATTTAAAGAAAATAGACGAGTTTCTGTTTCCAGAATTAATACGCAATGACCTTTGAGTACAGGCAAATATATAAATAAGCTGAATTGAGGAAACTTGTGTTGTCACCAAGCCCTCTCCGCAAAGCATTCGCTAACGTCACACCAAGCCATAGGCTTACCCCAACTTGATAACCCGATCCGATGCCATGACTCGGCCGAAATTATACCCTGAGCATCGCATGGGCAACATGTCATCTATTCCCACAACATGTCAACTATTCCGACATCGGCAACATGTCAACTATTCCGATATCGAGTAATCTCGAGCTTCCTACTATCGTCCCTACAAATGGGGAAAGTGGAGTACATTATCTCTGATGGAAGCTTACTTCACCCCTCTCCAAGTTTACTCAATCATGGTTAACTGGCAATTATATTACATGTTTAATTCCAATCAAATGGTAATTATCAATCAAAGTTTATGTGATGTTTCAAAAGCGTTTGAAGCGCTATACGCGCAATATTTAATTGTGATACAAAAAACAAGCTAAAATTACACTTACATTTAGCACACTATTTAACCGTTCATTGTGTACAAGCCTACTTCAATCTAATCTTATGAAATTAATTATCATTTAATAAGATAAATCCTTTGAAATCATGTAACAGGTTAAGGGACCGTTTAGACTTTGAAGGGATCATTTTATTAGAAAATATGCCAATAAAAAAATAATAATTAAACTTCTCGTATCAGTTTTGAAGTTTAGTAGATCTTATATAAGACAATAACAAAGAGGTAAGAGTAATACAATGACATAACTTTATTCCAAACACTGATAAATGTATAAATTACACAAATAATAGAAATCTCCGATTCATAACGATACACGATAAAATTAAAAAAAAAAATGCATATCTAACAAGGCTTACATGTGCATACAAGAAAGATAATGGAATTAATCGCCTTCTAAASCCATGCAAATCCTGCTATACTATCACAACACAACACATCAAACCAAGCAAATACAATAGTCCAGATTCTGTGAAAAATCACAAATCTATCAGATAACATGTAGAAAGCTTAATGAGCCAACTTTCTCAAGGACTTTTGGTTGCAGGAGGTGGGGAGAGGAAGGGGATATTGGGGATGGGCAAGCCGCTTGGCAGTGGGGGTATGGTGACCTTTGGGACATTGGGAATGGTAGGAATGGTGGGAATGGTGGGAATGTTGGGAATGGCTGGCATGGGAGGAATTGGAGGCTGAATAGGCTTTGGTAGAGCTGGTTGAGCATTAGGCCCAGTGGGCAGATTTGGCTGTGGCATTGTTGGCAATGGCAGGAAAGGCAGTGGCGGCAGTTGCCCTGGCTTCGGCATAGGTGGCAATTGCTGAAGATGGCGAGCTGCTAGCCCAACATCAATGGTTGAGAATGATAAAGCAATGAAGAAAGCTAAGATGAAGCACTTGCAAGAACCCATATCAGCCTCAAAATTGTTATAATTTGTTTGATAAAACAACTTTAATTTCTAATATTTTTTTAAATTGCTTTGAGTACGTTGTGAATAAACACGGCTTCATGTGGGTTATTTATATAGCTAATAAACCAAGTATGATCACATGATCTCTCGTTAGCTCACCTTTCTCATCTATCTTCCACTGAAACTTGTCAAATGTAGTTGTGGTTGGTTAAGTACTTGGCTA
>JANKKC010002001.1:0-13822 GCA_026225755.1 Bursera bipinnata
TTAATAGCACTTAAAGTGTAAAAATGATATTTAAACTCATAATAAATGTACACTTTTAAGTGCTTATCAAACTTGTTACAAGTTTAACATTTCTTGTTACAAGTTAATGTCATATTTACAAGTTCATTGTTCCTTGTTACAAGTCCACATTTGATTTTACTACATTTAGGTGCAAGTTGCAACTTCAACGTACCTTGTTTTAGCATTGGTTAAACTTGTTATAATTTTGAAGTTACCTTTTACATGTTAATGTTATATTTTTAAGTTCATCATTTCTTGTTACTAGTCCATGTTTGGTTACAAGTTGAATGCTCGATTTTACTACATTTAGGTGTCACACTAAAACTTTGGTGTACTTTGTTATAACTTTGGTTAAACTTATTACAAGTTTTTTATTAGCTGTTATAAGTTAAGATTATATTTTGCAAGTTTATCATTCCTTATTACTAGTCCATGTTTGGCTGCAAGTCAAACATTTGATTTTCCTACATTTCGTGTCACATTGTAACTTCGACGTACGTTGTTACAACTTTGGTTAAATTTGTTACAAATTTCACCTTACCTATCATAAGTTAACGTTATATTGTACAAATTCATCATTCCTTCTTATAGTCCAAGTTTGGTTACAAATTGAATGTTTAATTTACTATATTTTGGTTCCATGATGCAACTTCGACGTACCTTGTTACGACTTGGATTAAATTTGTTGCAAGTTCGAAGTTTCGTATTATAAGTTAATGTTATTTTTACAAGTACATCATTCCTTATTACAACTTAACCTCGATCACAAGTTGAACATTTGATTTTGTTACATTTAAGTGTCATGTTACAATTTCGATGGTTCTTGTTACAACTTTGGTGACAATTGTTGCAAATTTCATGTTACCACCTATTACGAGTTAACATTATTTTTCGCAAGTTCATCTTTCATCATTCCTTTTCCATGTTGGTTGCAAGTTGAATGTTTGATTTTGTTACATTTTGGCGTCATGCTACAACTTTAACGTTCCTTATTACAATACTTAGGTTAAACTTGTTCCAAGTATCATGTTATCTATTATGAGTTGATGTTATATTTTACAAGTTCATCATTCCTTATTACAAGCCCACTTTAATTGCAACTTAAGTACTTGATTTTGTCATATTTGAGTGTCATGTNGTGTCATGTTGTAACTTTGATTTCCTTTCTTATAGCTTTAGCTAAATTTGTTGCAATTTTCACGTTGTTCATTGTGAATCAACATTATATTTTACAAGTTTAGAATATTTCAAATATTTTAAAAATATTTGATTTTTTAAAAATTCTACTTAGTAATAATTTTTATTATTGTTTTACCATTAATTTATCATGTATCAGAAGATAGTAGATAATTCACTAAACTTGCTATATGGTTTCATAATGCTAATTCAAATTATTAAGAGCACTAACAAACTCAAGTGTGAAAAGTAATCTCAAATATGCATGAAACACTTAAGCCAAATTTGGATATGAACTTGAGGGCTGAACTAGTTGGTTACCACTAAATTGTAAACTAATAATGGTCTCCTACATTTAACGAAATAATAACAAAAAATTGTAAAAGTTGATGGTATAAGGACATAGAATAGTTGTTACATTATTTTCTATCCCTCTATTTTTCCCCTTCTTCTTCCTTGCATTATATTTTCATTCTTCTTCTTCTTCCAAACGTGGTACCATCTATTTCACATCTTCCTTCTCTCGAGTGAATGTGGTCATTATTTAAAATATTTTATTCTATCATACATTTATTATTTTATATGTATGTAGTCGACTTCTTTTTCATTTAAAAAATAATAATAATTAAAACATAGTGTATACAATTTCAAAGCCAAATAATTAATTTTTTTCCATGAGGCTTCTGAAAATAAGAAGAAAATCCCTTAGGTTTAATCTTTATCATAATATCCATTTTTCAGATAAATTAATTACATAATTAGAAAAATCTATTATTTATAAATTAAAAATATCATCTTCATAAACAACTGCTCTCCATTAATATTGCACCATTCCAAAACTCAATAGTCAACAAGAGACAGAAATTCCTCAGCCTCCCCAAGCAACCAAAACAACGACTCCTAATCCAAGACATACTCCCATAGTATAATAACACAATCATTGAACAAATTGTAAAAGTATTAGAACAAGCTATATATAGTTTCTGTTTGGAGTTTGTGAGACTGGTTTGCATGGTGCACAGGTTTGGGTTAAAAATTAGAGGGAGGGCTGAGTGTATGAAGTTTCTAATTTTGTTTTTTTCTATTTTAAGAAAAGAGTAATATTATTTAATAAAAATAAGGTTCATAATTTATCAGAGCCGATTAAACTGGTTACCTTTTTTTTTTCATTTTTAAATTGATCATTTGATTTAATTTCAATATAACCCTTAAATTAAAAAAATATATATCCAGTCCTTAAAAGTTGGGATGTATGGATATATCTTATGTACTATAGTTTGACCCTAATTTGATATTTAAATAAGAAATTGGTTAGGATATTTGAAATTGAAAAGTTGTTGTTTATATTAAAAAAAAAAAACTCCTAAAATTGATTATTTTTTATATATTTCCCAAAAATATTTATATTAAATGATCCAAGCAAATATTTTCTAGGGCTATTTTTATTTAAATTTAAAGAAATTGTTATGGGATATTTGATACCTCCCCTACAATCATCAAAAGGTCCTCTCTTAGACCGGAGAAGGAATCAAAGAACCAGCTCTACTGTGTCATTGCAAGTAGTTCTCTCTATTCATCTTTCTGATTCACAATTAAAGTTATCCATGTGTTGAGTATTTATTTCTCAGTATACGGTAGCGCTCACTCCACTAAAAAAAGTGGAAAAAGCTGCCGCGAATCTAGGATTAGGCCACCTGTCCTAGGACAATGCTAGAGAGGTACAATGTCCCTATAACCCATATAAAAAGGGGAAGGGAAAGAGAAAAGGGAGATGGGTAAGTGATATTACGTGTCTTAAAAGATTTTTCTCTGAATGAAAGATACACGAAACCAATATTTAATTTGAATGTCAGAACGTTAATGTCGGTGGAAAACCTAGCTTCCCTTGATCATTGTTTGTATTGTCATAGTTCCTCTTCATTGAACCTCTTGATCTAGCATTCTCATATTCCCGACATTCGTTCCTAAAGAAGCAAGAGCCTCGACCGTCAAGGACTTTCTCAAAGGACATATGTATTAACCTCTTTGGTGCAAGTTTTTGGATACTAACCTTGAGTTTTAAGTTGCATCCTTATCCTTCATCCTTGCTTAGTTTTTTTTCTTAAACTAAACTTAACTAACCTTGGCCATCTAAAGTTGAGATATTTCATAACACTAATTCAATAATGCATATTTCTTGAAGGAATTTATGTTGAAGTGTGTAGCA
This sequence comes from Bursera bipinnata, assembly GCA_026225755.1. Taxonomy (NCBI): domain Eukaryota; kingdom Viridiplantae; phylum Streptophyta; class Magnoliopsida; order Sapindales; family Burseraceae; genus Bursera; species Bursera bipinnata. The sequence continues at coordinate 3,404 of JANKKC010002001.1, forward strand.
AAATGCGAGGAAAAGCCTAACCACCTAACAACCACATATTATCCGGATCAAAGCATGAGAAACCGGATTTGTTCCCTCCAAAAGACGCATCCCCACTCGAACCCAAGACTTCAAAGGTAATTGACTTAGTGGTACCCACTTTGTGAGAGGATCTGCTATGTTATCATTGGATAATACTTTCTTAACCCTGAAATCATCATGATGAATAATCTCCTAAATGAGGTGATATAACCCCATTATTGTCATAATATAAAGTAATGGGCTTGGCTATCAAAGGAACTACATGAAGTCCTGTGAGAAACTTGTGGATTCAAACAGCCTCTTTAGCTGCTTCAGTTGTTGTAGTGTATTTGGCTTATGTGGTTGAGTTGACTACAGTATCTTGATTGGAACTTTTCTAGCTCACTACACCATTATTGAAGCAGAAAATATATCCCAATTGTGATCGATGATCATCACGATCGGATTAAAAACTAACATTCGTGAAACCATTCACGATCAATTTTTCGTCTCCATATACTTAGAATACATCTTTAGTCATTCCCAAGTACTTAAGGATATTCTTAAAGGCAATCTAGTATTTTTCACTTGGATCAGCCTAATACCTACTACATACGCTCAAAGCATAAGACAAATCAGGCCGCATATCATTGTATACATGATCGAACCAATTGTGGAAGCATATGGAATCTAATTCATATTTTCTTTCTCTTCTTTTGTTTTAGGAGACATGTCTTTGGAAAGATAGATGCCATGGAACATTGGAACGAGCCCCTTCTTTGACTCTCTCATGCTAAATGTTTTTAGCACTTTGTCAATATATGTGCTTTAAGAAAGCCCCAACAATTTTCTAGATCTATCTCGATAGATCTTTATTCCCATAATATAAGCGGTTTCTCCATTATCTTTCATGGAGAATTTCATTGAGAGCTATGTCTGGACAGATTATAACATAAGAATATCATTACCTATAAGCAATATATTATGAATGTATAAGACTACAAAAGTCAGTGTGCTCCCACTAACCTTCTTGCAAATACAAGGATCATCTTCGTTTTGAATATAATCAAATTCCTTAACTATTTCATCAAAATGTTGATTTTAGGATCAGGAAGCTTGCTTAAGTCCATAAATGGATCTTTGGAGTTAGCAAATCTTGTGTGCATGCTTCAGGATGACAAAACCATTGCGTTGTGTCATATAGACATCTTCCACCTAGTTTCCGTTAAGGAATGTAGTTTTAACGTCTATCATCATATCTCATCATCATGATATGCAGCTATAGCAAGTATTATTTGAATGGATTTGATCATGGCAATATGAGAAAATGTCTCGTCAAATTCAATTCATTGTCTTTGACAATAATCTTTCGTCACAAGCCTAGCTTTGTACACTTGTACATTACTATCCATATCTGTCTTCTTCTTGAAGACCCATTTACACCCAATAAGCTTTATGCCTTCTGTGCTTCAACCAGTGTCCAAACGTAGTTGGCATACATAGAATTCATTTCAAATTTCATGGCATCAAGCCATTTTCTAGAATTGATATCCAATATCGCTTCTTCATATGTGGTCTACAAGTCATCCTCCAAGAGGTTCACATCATCATATGGAGAGATAAGATAATCATATCTCTTAAGCTCTTTACGTATTCTACTTGACTTACGTGGTTCTTGTGTTACAAGTTGTGAGATAGTCACATCATCTTGTAATTTCATAGGTTTCGAGACGGAAGTACCTTCATTGGTCTTGCTTTGATTTTTATTAAACTCAACTTTTCTCCTACTAGCTATCATAATTATAAATTCCTTCTCTACGAAAACTACATGAAAGGCAACAAATACTTTTTTCTCTTATGGGTTATAAAAGTAATACCTTTTTGTCTCTTTTAGGTATCTCACAAACATATAGTTTTCAGATTTGGGTTGGAGCTTTTGAGTATCATGGCATTGCACATAAGCCTTACAACCCCAAATCTTTACGAAAGAAAATTTTTTGAAATTCAAGCTTAGGATCAACATCTAGGATGAATAAAAGTAAGTTTCATGGAAGAAAAACTTACAAAAACTCCAAGTTTGAAATAGGTTTTTCTTAGCTCCAAGCTTGATCAAATCACCACAAACCTACACAAAAACAAGAAAACAACACCATCTAATAGTTAGGAACATCTCCTCACCTTTGAATTAATCAAAAAAGTGCCAGATTTTGTCAAGATTGTAAAGCAAAATCTTAGAGAGAGAGAGAGGAGAATGAATTTCGGTTATGACAGAGGACGGAGGAAGAAAATGTTGCTTGGCTTCTCAAATAAGCCATTACACTTGGCTTAAATATATGGAGGCTATGGCAAATTTTCAAAAAGCCATTAATGTTTGACTTGCATTTCCAAAAAGCCATATAACTTTACATGCCTCTCAATTAAAACCATCATCCAAGATAAATGGGCTTTATGTTTGGGCTTTATATATTATAAATCCAATTTATATAAATAATGTTTAAAACATTTTCTAAGCCCAAATTCATTCAATTTATAAAATTGAATAATTTGGCACCTTTAAGCCCAAATTCTATATCCAAGTATAATGTATATTCTAATACATTATTTTACATATCTAATATGTTTAACATATCCAATATGTTCACTTTTACCTATGCTCAATATGTAGAAAAATCCAATTTACTTTACTAGGGCAATTTTTCGTAACTAGTTCTAAACTAGTTCCATCTCTCTCAAAGTGTATAAATTAATCCCAAATTAATTTTATTCTCATCTATCTGATCAATTCTTCATCGGTGAGTCTTCAGTGTTCGACCCATTAGGCTTCTGAATATGTTGACAATAAACCGGGTTTACTAGACTATCTGATTACAAATGTTAAAGCACTACGTCGTTACTGATTTACAAGAAATGGTTGGCTTCTGACAAAGCACCGCGCCTATCCAATTATGTGGAAGGATTCGTAAATCTTGTAACATGTTTCAAGCATAGTTCCATGTAATTAAATCCTATGTCAGATGTCAGATACAAGACCTAGAATTGGTTATGTGTCTACCCCAATAACAACGTACATTTTGGATTCTGTCACGAACGATTCTCTTTATCCTGGAGATCAATAACCATTCTTATCATCCCGATACTTGCAAGCCTTTGAGACATCATTGTCGAATCCTATATGACATCATCTCCTTTTACTTGAAGCGACATGTCCCATCTTACATTACACCTACTCCTAAATGGTTCTTGATATTCCCAACCACAAGTGTATGTGAAAACCATTAGGATTTCAGATATCAAGTGTCAAAGTATATCGATTGTCATATAAGATGGCCATGTAAGTCTCAAGTCAAAAGATTACTTACATCTACCCTGAATGGACCTCCCATAGAAATATTAGATATACTACCAATAGGATTCAATGCAGGCTTGTCCAGTGAAACTGTTCCCACTTTAAACGACTAACAGAGTTCCCCTATCATACTTTCTCAAGTATCCAATATCCGAATATGTGAGAAACATACGGTTACACTTCCATAACCCGTACAAGTATAATACTAGTATATTCCGTACTACCGATGTCCTGTCTTGGTAATAATTCGATCAAGGATAATTTAGTAATTAAATCTTGTGTGAATTAATACTGTCTCACATCTATATTAGTCCAATTTAATCATAAGGGCCTTTTATCATATTATGAACTATATAAATTATGATTACCTCTAAGGCACATATTCCAATAACAATTTGATTTTTTTCTAGTCTATACCTTGTATGGTGTGTCTAATAGACTTCGATGGAACCCTGCTCAAAACAAATGTCATACTATTGATAACATAACCTCAAAATAAGATAGGGAGTTAGATACGACTCATCATGGACCTATCCATATCCAATAATATTTAGTTTCTCTTTTCAGATACATTGTTCAATTGAGTTGTTCTAGAGGAGTCCATTGTGAGAGAATCCCATTCTCTTGCTAGTGATCTTGAAACATGGTGCTTAAGTATTCACCTCCATGATCCAACGGAAGGTTTTAATACTTTTACCCATTTGTTTCTCAACTTTAAGTCTAAACTCTTTGAATTTCTCAAAAACTTTAGACTTGTGTCTCATCAAATAGACATAACCATAAAGGGATTTGTCATCCATAAAAGCTATAAAACATTCATATCCACCACGAGCCTGTGTGGACATGGGCTCACATACATCACTATGTACTAGGCCTAAAACTACTGTAGCACACCCTTTTTCCTGTATAAGGTGTTTTGTGTATTTTGGCTAACAAACATGACAAGCAAACATCATATGAATTAAAATCAAATATGTTTAAGTACCTATTCTTAAAAAAAGTGGATATACGAGTCTTATTTATATGACCAAGATGACGATGCCACAATAAGTTTAATTAATTTTTCTTGATTTAAGTTATTTATTTGTTATATCATAAGCAGACTATCAACATTATCAGTATTGAGCAAATACAAATCATTGTAAATTTCTACTGTATAATACAAAATATCATCTTTATATACAAACCACCCAGTATTTTTAAAGATAAAGATATAGCGAAGCCTAGCTAGGCATAATACATAAATTATATTTCTAATTAAACTAGGTATATAATAGCAATCAGCTAACTCTACTCCAAGCCCTAAGGAGAACGATAAATGGTATGACCCAACAACTAAAACAGTGACTCTAAGTCCATTTCTAACTCATAGGTTAACCTTTCCTATAGAAATCCACCTATGTATCTACAGGCTTTGCATAATAGTACAAATATGAGCACCATATTTGGTATCAAATATCCAAGATGTGTGACTAGATGTATACAGGTTTATTTCAATAGCAAACATACCTAAAACAGGAGCTTTCCCTATCTTCTTATTCTTCAGGTCTGCCTTGTACTTTCTATAGTCACGCTTCCAGTGACCTTTCTTGCCATAGTACAAATAGATGTCCTGAGAATGGTTTGTTGCCTTTTCAGAAGATGCTCTACCTTGAACTTTCCAAATGCCTCCAGAAGAGAATTTCTTTTTCTTTCCTTTCACTTTTTCCTTCTTGGAGGATTGTATAAGATGCACCTCGCGCTTCCTCCTTTTATTAATTTCTGGCTCTGCCTTTTTCAACATAGCCATTAACTCTCCAAAAGCCTTTCTTATTCAATAAGTTGTAGTTCATAACAAAGCTACTCCAGCTTTCAGGAAGTGATTGTAGTATCAAGTGGATGCTCATTCAACATTCGTAACAAGATCAAAACTTGCTAGCCTATCAATACAGGCTATCATGTTTGCCACATGCTTTTCTACAGACGTCCTTCTTGCATCCAACTTCTAAAAACTCTCTTTGAGACCTCATATCGCTCAGCCTGAAGGCTTGACTTATTAGGTCTCTTAATCTCGTTATACAATTTATTGTATAAATGTTAAATGCCTTATTTTGGCGATGAAATTTAAGACTCATTGTCATCAACATAATGCACAGTGCAGTTATACTGTTGTCATGATAGGTTCCCTAAGATTCCCATGCTACAAACTCCTCATAGGGAGGTTCTGGTAGGACAGGCTTGTCAAGAGTGTACAACACCTTTTCATGACCTAGAATAATTCGTAGTTTCATTTCCCAATTATGAAAGTTTGTTCCATCTAACACGCTTTTGCCTTTCTTGGAAGATGGAGTTATTTAGACAGTCTTCATCAAACCGTGCTAGGAAATGAATTGGAGAATCAGGTTGAGGGACATTAGGAACATCAGGGATATCAGGGCCTTTAGGACTTTCTGGATGCTCTTGGGCTTGAAAAGGTTCCCATTCGTCTTCTTCGTCAAAGTAAGGCGATGGAGCTTCATTTATGAGATTGAGTAAAATAGTTTAAGGTTCAGAATATTACTACTGAAAATCCCAAAAATGAAGATAAGAAGTGTATTGAACATTAGTAGAACGTAGATCTGTAGAACCAGGAGATTTTGTATAGAGAGTTGCAAGAACTCTTTTGGCAAAGTGACATCCTTCCCACATAATATAAATATCATCTTTCATATGAGCATGTTTGATGATATGAATGTATGGGTCTCGGGTTTTGCCCCAGATATCTCAGAGTTGAACAATGATGGCAACTCAATGAGTTATTTGAAAACCATCCTTTAAAGTTAAGGTATAGAGATCAACAAAGAGAGGACTGAACATTCTGTCAAACCATTTGCCCTTACCATATTTTTTGCTTCGGTGAATCAGATCTGGATTAGAAATAAGGGCGACTAGATACAAATTTAACCATGACCAAAAAACATAATATGAGAATGGAATGTCATCAGGAATAAGAAAGTGTCCCTAATTAGTTTCTTCATCCATAACAGAAAGAAAGAAAGGTTGGATGGTGAAAATGGTATGTGACATGAGATCAAGAGTAGGGTTAAGGGTAAAAAGCTTGAATGACCTAAAATCTTTTGGATTTTCTGGAAAAGGATCATGTGGAGAGATATCAACTTCATGCATTAATTGCCACATCAGAATCATGGTGGATTGAGATGTTTGAGGATAATCAAGGGCATAGAATACCCTATTTCCAATATTTTGTTGGATTCCTTCTGAAAGGTTTGCCTGAAAATCTTGAAGATCTTGTGGGAGGAGACAGGTTGAGATTCTTCCTTTAGCGGTTGGTTAGGTTGCATGATGTTGAAAATAATAGAAGGGGATGAGTGTGAAGGTAGGATAAGCTTGAATTTATAACCACGGAATGGAGTCTTCTGGAAGATTTGAGATGCCCATGATGAGTCTACGGACTCAATAAGGGTTTGGGTTTGGAGGTCCTTGATTTCTTGTAGAACAAGTTAATAGTGCTCTAGGCTCATTCCTGGATGAGAAGAGACTACACACTTTTTAAACATTTGGGCCTATAATACTTCAAATGGAGTGCTGCTTAATTGTAGAGAGTGCATCTGAGCAGATTGGATCCAAGGATAAAAATATCCTTTGTATTTTATCCCATTGGATTGAAAGAATATTTGTTTCATGAATAATTGGGATAATAACAAATAATAGCATCTTTTTTTTAGAGAGTAGATCCAAGGAATTTGTATCGAAACACTAATCCTGGGAAGAACTCAATATAAATTCTTCTACTTATAACCTTTGTAAAGAAGATACTGCTTGAAACTTTTGTTGATAGGGACTCCATATTTCTGAGGGAAAAGAAATAGGGATAATAGCTGATAATGCTACGTCAGTATCCAATAATGTAGTAAGACTGATGGGTTCATCATACTTAGAGCATTTGACAAGGATAGGAACATAAAAATGATGTACTTTGGCGTCGTAGCGTACTGTGGAGGAAAAAGTGAAATAGGAGCAAAAGGAGTCATAGTCATAGAATCATATGATTCACTTTCATTAGTATTGGACTCACTAGATTGTTCATCTTTATGTTTGGAAGAAATCATGAAGAGAGTGTCATTTGCTTCATCATCTGTTTTTGAGAATAACGATTCTAGATCGTTGTCTGGTTTGAGAGGATGATAACTGAGTTGTGCAACCATGCTAAAAATCTTTGCTTTCTGTTTCTTCTATGGACAGTTGCGAGCAAAGTGGCCTTGTTGATGACAAACAAAGCATGTGTTACCTTTATGGTTGGAAGTCTTCTTTCTGAAGAATCTTTGTTTCTTCCATCTAGGTTTGGAAGAATGGAAGTTGTTGGCTTGGAACTTCCTGAAATGTTTCTTGTGAGATTTGCGCTTGTAGAAGCAATCACAAGTATTGGAAATGCCTTTGCATTTGATCTTAAAGTCTGGACGTTCACAGACTTTTCCAAGTTTCTTGTGAAGGGATGAATATTCTCGAAGGAATTTTGAACTGTTGCATAGCTTATGGACTTGTTGAGAACTTGTTGGTAGAGGTCTCCACCTAAGGATCCCACTCCTTTGACAGATTCGCCTCCTCCACCCAAGGATCCAACTCCTCCGACTCCTCCACCTCACATGGGAATAAGTCATTTATCCCAATACCTGAATAACCTTACCATCAACCCAACTCCAACAAAGGACCCAAAAGTTCTACAATCTGACACTAGTTCTGATATTCATGTTCTCCTTGCTCTTATGCAGCAAGAACCTGGTGAATCCTCCCGTCCTGAAGTCCACAACCCCTCTGATGAAGATAATATGTTAGATTCAATTCCAACCACATAGCTTAGTCATCAACCTCTCAAACTAGACGACGATCTTGAATTGTTATTCTCAGAAACAGATGATAAAGCAAATGACACTATCTTCATGATTTCTTCCAAACATGAAGATGAACAATTCAGTGAGTCCAGTACTAATGAAAATGAATCATATGATTCTATGGCTATGACTCCTCTTGCTCCTATTGCACTTCCTCCTCCACAATATGCTACAATGCCAATGTACATCATTCCTCATGTTCCTATTCTTGTCAAATGCTCTAAATATGATGAACCCATCGATCTCACTGCATTATTGGATACTGGCACAACATTATCACCTATTGTTCCTGCTCCTTTTCCCTCAGACATATGAAGTCTACATCATCAAAAGTTTCAAGCAGCTAATGGTGCTATCTTCTTCACAAAGGTTACAAGCAGAAGAATTTATGTTGAGTTCTTCCTAGGATTAGTCTTTTAACACAAATTCCTTGGATCTACTCTCTTTGGAAAAGACGCCATTATTTGTATGGATCTATTATCCCAGTTATTCATGAAACAAGTATTCTTTCAGTCCAATGGGATAAAATACAAATGATATTTTCATCCTTGGATCTAATATGCTGAGATGCACTCTCTACAATTAAGTAACAATCCATTTGAAGTCATACAGGCCCAAATGCTTAAAGAATGTGTAACAACTTCTCATTCCGAGTTTGCCCAGAAATGTAAAAGCCCACTTTGGCAAAACTCCTCATTTTGGATTTCCTTACTATTCAAAAAGAGTGAACAAGAAAATCTAACCAAAGCAAGCAATCCAGGAATAAGCCCAGTGCATTACCAACTTGCTCTACAAGAAATTAAAGAACTCCAGGCCCAAAATCTCATCGAGCCCACAGAGTCACCTTGGGCATGTCAAGCTTTTTATGTGAATAAACAAGCAGAGCAATAACGAGCCAAATTGAGGTTAGTCATTGATTACCGACCTCTTAACCTTTTCTTAGCAGACAATAAGTTTCCATTGCTAGACAAATTAACCTTCTTTGCCAACCTTACCCATGCCAAAATATTTTCTAAATTTGATTTAAAAGAAGGCTTTTAGCAAATTGGAATTCAAATCCATGAAAGATTCAAAACTGGTTTTTGTATCCCAAATCATCATTTCCAATGGACAGTTATGCCTTTTGGTCTCAAAACTGCTCCTTCCTTGTTTCAACAAGCTATGGTTAGGATTTTTAAAGACCAATTAGATCATATGTTAATCTATGTAGATGACATCTTGATCTATTCTTTCGATCCTACTGATCATATGCAACATTTACAACAGTTCCATCATAAACTCCTTCAATTTGGGATAATGCTTTGCCCTACCAAATGTATTTTCAATGTCCCAAAGGTTGAATTCCTTGGTTTAACAATCTTTGATGGAAGATTTACACTTCAACCTCACATTGGTCAGCAACTTTTAACGTTTCCTAATAAAGATCTCAACAGAAAAGAGTTCCAACAGTTTCTTGGGATTCTGAATTATATGCAGGAGTTTATTCCTAAAGTCTCCCCCATGGTATGTCCATTACAACAACTTTTGAAAAAGAATCCTCCTCCATGGTCCAAGCTTCACACGCAAGTCTTAGCACAATTAAAGGCTATCGCTCAGAATTTACCACCTCTTCATATTCCTTCTGATGGCAAAAGAATCTTATAGACTGACGCAAGTGATATTTACTAGTCAACTGTCCTTCTCGAAGAGCTTAATAGGAAACGACAAATCGGTGGATATAAAAGCGAACATTTTCTAACAGTGACCAGCACTATCACTCCACTTTCAAAGAAATTCTTGCAGTCAAAAGAGGAATTGAGAAATTCCAATTTCATCTTATCGATCACGAATTTCCAGTTGAAATGGACATGTGCGCATTCCCGCACATGCTTGAGTTTAAAATTAGGCAGATCCCCCAGTCCCAATTGCTAAGGTGATCATCGTGGTTTTTTCAGCTCACTTTCAAAGTTAAGCATATTTCCAGGAAAGAGGATTTCTTAGCAGATTTTCTCTTCAGACCTCCTCAACCTTCCAATCAAGCTCTTCCCACACTCTATATGGCTTATCCTTGACAATTTAAGTTTTGACCTCTTGAAGTGACCAACCTCATTGTTGATCCTCACATTGTTTTCCATTCTCCCAAAAACTTGTCAGACTTTCTGTGCCCTAGAGCATCACGTTGTAAATATAAGTTGTATATTGTACACATTTGATTTATGTAATAAA
>JANKKC010002003.1:0-10062 GCA_026225755.1 Bursera bipinnata
CTTGTACACCTCCCGAGCAAGGGTTGTTTTGCCAATCCCGCCCATGCCAACAATGGCTATCACACGAAAGTTGGCATTACTTGGTTCATCACTTAACACCATCGCAAGTATCTTGGATTTATCTTCTTCTCGCCCATAGACAGCAGGTTCAGTTGAGACACTTGTACTTCCTGGTCTTTGTGGTACTGGTGTAGCAGTTGACGTCCCATGAGAAAGCACTTGCAATCCAAGACTACTTCTTTGCTCATAGAGATTCTTCAACCGGCTAGAGATCTCTTTTATCTCGCACCCCATGCGGTGATTGAACTGCAAGCTGGTGAGAGAACGAGGGATGAATTTTAATACCTTTTTAGAAGTATTTGGACGTTCTGCATCCAATTTATGCCGCAAAACTTCATAGGCAAACTCATCCAGTATATCCTCCGCATCGAAGGCCAAGTCTTGGAGATCATTCAACCATGTTTTCACGGACTTCTTTGTCAGTTGGTTCTCTTCTGCGTCGTTGAGAAGGTTCTGAATCATCGTCAACGTTTCTTGCCACTTTTGTAGCTCTGGATATACCCCAGCTCGAAGTTCACGTGCATAGTCCAGCAACTCACGGGAAGCCAATCTGTCGAACAACACTTGGAGGAAGGCAGAGAGGAAGAGCTCTCCCACAGGCATGGTTTCGATTTGTACTGTCAAGGAATTGAATCAGGTATGTTTGTGCAAGAGAAGTGATGAGGATGAGAGAAAGCTAAGAAAACTGCTTAGTTTTGGCTTGAAGATACTGAACATCGAAAGTAGAAGACAACAAGTCTTAGGCCTACCAGCCGTGTGGACTCCACCACTCTCAGAAGACAACGTTATTAGATTAATATGAATACTGTTTTGTTTGCATCATCGATTACATCAAAATGAGAAACCACTAAGAAATTGAATCACTGATCATTCTACAACATTATTCGAAAATTTGACTAAAATACACTTAGAATAACTCAAGAATTTGTCGTAACAAATTTCTTAAAAACAATCACCTTCCCTTAGAATTTACTTTAATATCAAATAGATCCCTAATTTTTTTGGTTTAATATCATTAACCTCTCCTATTAATTATTTAATTTCTGTTAATATCAATCAATAGTTAGATTTAGTGGTAAAGGATGATAATTATATTAAATCAAAAATTGGCATCTATCAATATAACTTATATGAAGATACTTGGCAGTTGACATTTTCTTCAGAAAATACCTTGAGGAATCCATTATGTTAGTAACTTGAATGTATCAAATCAAGAGCAACATAATGAAAAGAAGAGTTAACCAACCCTTAATTTTTTTTGTCATTTCGACTAATTTTCGTTTCTGGCTTACTGAACTTTAGTCAATTCCTACTGCGTGAAGCTAACTTTTTATAATTAATTAATTCATTGTGTGGTGATTTTCCATAGCATTCCCTTTAATTAGATTAGGTCCGACAATATATAATTCTTAGAACTGGAAGTTTCCACTGATGGACACTTTATGTTACAATTATATGCCAATTCAAACACTATTTATTAAAAAATTATATCAATAGCGATCCATTACCAAATATATTTTCAAATATTAAATGTTCATAACACATGTAGTAGTTAAGTAATTATCCCTAGAAATGATACTGATTTAGAGGAATAAAATTATGTTATGAATACAATGTTTGTATCCTAATTTAATATGGCATCAAGTAATTGGTAAGATTAATATATAAAAATTAAAATAATAAATATTTTTATTACTCACTTGATACCACATCAACTTAAGTTACAAACTTAATATTTATAACATTACTCATAAAATTATGCATTAGTTAACGAGAAAATAATAACCACGAGAACGTATAAACACCATAATTTTAGTCAAAAAATGGGTTCAAGCATCAATTCAAATTTTAAGTGGAAATCTAGGTACCATTTCATTATTGATATATGAATGATTACTTCGATTATAGAATCAATTTCTTTGATTTTGTAGCTACTTTGATTCTCAATCCAAATTTTGAATTTCTAAAAGACTGTTACAACTTCTGATTTCTGCTTCATGAAATACATCCAACATATCATGCTAAAATCATCAATGAATATGCTACACCTTGATTCCTTCTCCAGTGAATGTCATTCCCTTCATCACTTCTTCTTTTTGCATGAATTCCAATGCAGAGTTGTAAAAATGTCCTATTCTTTTGTGCCATACATCAACCTGTGAACAAGAACATGTGTTAGATTCATTTTTACTCGGATCCAGGCTGAAACTCTTGCTTTTCATGCCAATAGAGAACAAAACTACACCATTGGAGTCAGTACATAATTTCATAGGTTTTATTTTTAAAGGATACTAAATAGCTCTTTTCACGTAGCTGCCCAACACTAAACAGGTTTTAGTCTATTTCTGAGACCAAAAGTACATTAGTAATTAGTTCCCTTTCCTTTCACCTTAATCAGCTGGCCATTGCTTATCCTCAACTTTGATTCTAAATTATAGCGGTTGTTTCTCACTAGCTACATGGTCTATATGGAGACCATGGCTTCACAAGGGAAAAGAAGTGTCATTAAATATTGCTCATGAAATTAATTAAATGTACTATCTCCAATTTGCAACATTATATTATTTAATAAATTAACTTTTGGGAACACTTGTAGACGAAAATATAAATTAAAGAAAAGACATTCAACCGCTCCACAAAAAAGAACGCTAAATTTCATTTTGAATGATTCATCAATCAGCAAATTAATTTATATTTTCTTCACCAATGACAGCAACGAGCCAACTACTTTTGGGTTTTATTATTATCGTTACATTAGATTCCTTTACACTCATTATAACTACTAGTCTCAGTACATTTATTTAATATTAAAGCATGCACCAACCTTGATTCCTCTTCACAGAGATGATAGGAGGAGCTGATCCAGTCCCGTAATTTGCTTCTATGAAATAAATGGGATGCTTGACTTTTCCAAGTTCCTTGCAATTAGTTGGAAAATGACCCGGAATTCTTTAAAATACGTTTATCTAATTTATTTTTTACGTTTTTTTCATAACTTTTACAAAATAATTTAAATTTAAATAAATTGACATATAAATTATAATATAAATCATTTTTTTTATATTTAAAAAATTATAAATAATAAATATTTAAGTACTTCGGTATTAATTTTATCAAATATTGATTTACAAATATTTTTAATAGGTCAAGTGCTAACAAATATAATTACATAAGTAAAAATAACATGGATTGCTAACAACCATGTTGTTTAGAAACAACTAAGCCTAATCATTTGATATTGAGAAAAAACACGAAAATATGCTTATATAATATACAGAAGTATATAATGTAGAATTAAAAATTAAATAAACATTAATTCTACCTCCTGCCATTGAAGTTTGCAGAGGTTGCTGGAACACAAGTGTTATTCTAAGCTCTTGTAATGCTCTCTAGATGGTATATTTCGTGAGCTTACCAAGCTTAGGGATCTTGTGTTATATTAAAATTATCAACCCAGCCTAACATTTCCATCAAAGATTAGGTGGAAGCATAATTATGAAAAATTAAATTATGACTAATAAAGTGATGAAGGGTTAGTGAGAGACAATAACAAAAATCAATTAATATATGGACTAACTTAATAATTCTTTTATGTAAAAGAAAAGAAAATGCAACAAAAATATGTAAACTTAATATAAATCACCAAACTTAAGATGTTGTCCCAAAGCAATTGTACGAAACAAGCTTTTTAATGACAAATGAGAGTAACATGATAAAAAATAGGATATAATCAATATGAACAAAGTATATAAATTAATATGATAAAATAAGCCAAAGTCAAATAAGGCATATAAAAAATCAAAACTATTCATCAATTAAGGAGTATAAAAAAATTAAAAGAAAAATCAAAACTTACAAAAACATTGTCCCAATGTCAAATATAACCATTGCTTCTACCCCCCGTTTTTAAGGTCAATGTTTATTGACCTACCTACCTAACTTTGATAATATCTTTGATTCAAAAAAAATTATGCAGCTTAAAACAAGGATAACAATAAACATTGTGAATATTACTGATCAAGCTGAAACCATTACTTTGTATAACATGATCTAAAACTTAGCAATGCAAAACATGATCTATAAAAGTTTTTTATAGAAGAACAACAAACTAACTGTTAGAATTATCAATCTGCTTCGCAAATGACCTCTTACAGACAGATTCCACATCACTACGTAAACTTCAAACTGGCTAATCATAGTTCTAATCTAATCTGAATTAGACCCTGCCATTTTGATATTGCTGCATTTCACCCATTTAACGCTTTGATTGAACACCACCTTATTGGTCTGAGTTTGCTCTGTTTTGCTCTTGGACAAAAAAGAAATGATTTATTTATTATTATTATTATTTGCATTTTATTTCACTCCCAACAGCTTTATTAAGAAATTGTCGATGTTTGTCTAATTAGAAACTAAAGCGCTTCCACAAATTTGCTTTGATTTTTGTATCGTTTTGAAGGTTTTTAATGGACTAGTTCAAGCATTACGACAAGAAGGATATTCCATAGCTCTGGAAGAACGCAAAGATAGGGCTTTCACAGCATTAAGCAAACGTATCACTTCAATTGAAGCAGAGAAATAATGACTAAAATTATTTATCCCTTGCTAATAATTGGTGCTTTGTTTTGATAAGTTAAAGATTGCAGTTAAAATTTCTATAAAGGTGAAAGTTGATTGAACTTCTTTGGTTATTTGGTTAGCATGTTGATTCTTAGCAATTGACATATTTTATAAAAAGAGATTACTTCAAACTTTTATTGTTATTTTGAAGAGAATTCAAGCTCTTTAAAGCCATCAGATGCTCATAACAAAGGGAAAGACAAAAATTTCCCTACGAAAGAAACTTCTGGAGTCCCTTATGCTTCTCTTTGTTCTTAGTCATTTGGACACGGCTGCTGTTCCTTCCTCTAATCGTTACATGCATTTCTAATAGTATCAAACTTGATGAAACGGTTGATCATGATGGTCTTCATATCCAGCTTCATGGAGACATCAGCCTAGATAAGTGGGTCTGGGTAGTAAGTAGTTATCCCATCATATATGGTGAAAACATTACCAGGAGCAGAAACATTGGGGGTCTTGAGTCCCCTTGTGCTCTTTGTTCTGTGAGTTAACATCCTTAATTTGTTGCCTCCACTCGTCATGGCAACATTTCCAGTTCTCTTAACTCCAGCTTGATNGGGTCATTGGCCTTGATAAGTGGGTCTGGTAGAGAATAGTGCTCCCATAATAAGTGCTGAGGAAGGAAGTCCCTTCTGCCGAAATAATAATCAAATTTTGGAGAGCTTGTACTCCACCTATTCTTCCCAGATTGAATAAAGCAAAAGTTTCCCTTAGAGAAGGCAAAAGTTTGATGCAGCATAAATGAAGCTGCAGAGTAATTCTTCCAACCTTTTCATCAACCAGCACATACTGCTGCATCAAAATTGTAATCAGTTCATTGTATGTGGATATAAATACTTCATTATGTTTTGCAGGTTGAGGATCAATTGCAAGCACTTCCCAGATTTTTGGGCTGCACATAAAGGCTTGGGAGCAAATGAGCCCCTCATTTGGCATTATAGTATACTTGGACTTCAATACATCAATCGCACAGATCAGTGACCTGACAAGCAAATAAGAAACAAGTGAAATGTGAAAATGCTTAGTAGAAACAGTAAACTTTCCAAATCGTAATGGAGAGTATCTTACATTGCAACTTAAAACAAACTAAAATTTTATTAAACTGGTATTCTAGGAAAGCAATGCCTAGAATTATTGAGCAGAAGTCTTGTACTTTTACCTTGATCAAGTGTATTACGTTTTCTTCTCTTCAGAAGCTGTGTTTGCCATCTATTCATTTTCCACGAACATGTTTAAATTGGACTAGTCTTCCCATTCACTTGGGCACCAGGCTGTTAGAACATAGAAAGGAACCAGAATCGATATCTAGGAAGGAAAGGGTAGTAAGAGTCCACTATTGAGCAATGATGCATGTTAAATTTAATCAATCAATTGCCCACCAGATTGATCTGCAACCAAAAATCAATGTAAGGACAAGTCTGATCCCATAACACTAAGTAATGTTTTCAGCTTAATCAGTAATGTTTGGTTATTGAAGTTTACATCCCTAGTTATCCACTATGATCATCCTCTTACCAATAAGACAAGATGAGCTATCTTCAGAGGAAAGCCAGTTTTGTGCTGATGAGGTCTACGTTATACCAAAATCTGTACTTTGACATTGCTGAATCATAAAAGCAGGTGTTAGCTGTCCTGCAGGGCAATGAATTGTATGCCTAAGAAGAATACGAAGGAAAAAAAAAAATTGATTTCTTAAACAAATTTCATTGAATTCCCACAGGCTTTTCATAATATATTGCCTTGGTATTAAATAAACTGAATGGACAATAATGATGAATACGTACACAAAGCAAATAAGTATACCTTAAAAGATGTAACAAACACAAACTTTTTCACACCATTGCACAAGCATATCCAGAATCTAAGACAGGAATCATGCCATATGCATTCAGCAAGATTGTGTAGGTAAACCCTGCAACAAGCAAGTCCATAGTTTAGTTGGCAGCCAAAGATGGGACAGAGAATTTTATTAACCTTAAATAAGAGACAAGAAACTATTATTCAATCCTGATAAACTATTTAATGCCTTGAAGGGCATAATTTGAGAGTACAATACATTGCAGTTCATATAGAAGTGGGGTCGAACATGGGTACACAAAGCTGCAGGAGAAAAACTGGATTCCTCTGTATCAGAGGCGCGTTTCCACTTTAAAATGAATTGAAGGATTGAAAGCAAACCCAGATCTTGCAGCCTCCATATGGTGATGTAGGACACTAAATGTCAAAATCGTGCAAGGACATGTAGTTTGGCTTCCGGAACTCATAACTTTCTCATACGATGTCAATTTTGGATGTATAGTATATACCATTTAAAAGCTTATGCCATAAAAGAACTGCACGTGCCCCTCATGCACCTTTTAAAGTCTCTAAAATCGTATTTTAGATTCGGTCATTTTAGGAATTTTGCTCTTTTACATTTTTGAGTTTGTTTTGGATTAGGAATTGCATTAACATGTCTAAATGCTTTCCAGTTCGTATTATAATCTCTTGCTGATTTATTTTGAGTCCAATTAAGGTTTTCAGTCCATGAAAGGGTGTGTTTACCCTAGTTTTGTTATTATCTCATTATTATCATTCAATAGAATTTCGAATTTTTGTTCAACTATCTTTTCTTTATAGCTTCCGCGTCATATGGATGAACTTTAGCATTTATATATACATACTCACATGTACCATTGCAAAATTTACCTATGTCCAGGAAGATTAACCTCAAAACATCAGCTTGACTGTTGGAAGTACTTTACCTGTAGCTGATAGGGAAGTTAAATGAAAATAATTAGTAACACTGTGAACTTAAGGCAGTGAACTCTTTATGAAAGAGTAAAAAGTCTTAACAAATGGAAATTGAAAAGGCTGAGATAGAAGACTTCCTCCCAGTGAATCATAGGTAAGTTGTCCTGTTACCTTCCTTCCAAGAACTGTTAGCAACTTAGAGATATGAAACTATGCAGTAAGTTTAGTAAAGACTTGAGATGACCTTATTGGAAGATGAAGATCTATTTCAGTATGCTAGTTAAACCTTCTAATTTAAAAGATTCAAGGAGATCTGAAGCCTACAAGAATCCCTCATCCAAGTTGGAAGTCTCTCACCACCATATGATTTGATCATACCCCTCTTCAGCTCTTTATCAGTAAAAGGTGCTTCAGCACATTTTTTCAAGTCTTGGTGTTCATCCTGAAAGCAAAACAAGTACAAATTAATTAGACATGCGACCCACGAAAGAACACAATTATGTTGGCAAAACATAAGCAAATGATCCATTACCCTGTTTGGATCCTTTCAGCCTTCAACTAGCTGAAGAGAGATACTACTTTTAGTATATTAAAACCCAAAATCTGCCCATTGTTGCTCAAGAACAAAATCATCTCAAAAGAAACCAAGATCTGGCAACCTCAGTACAAGGAACATTCTTTTTATTACAAAATATTGCATATATTTTGGAATTTAATTAAGTTGAAAACATTCTTTTTATTACCTTTCACACACGAGAGCAGAGAAACGTGTCGATAAAAAGCGGTCATCTCTATGAACTTCATTCCCCAAGTTTTCTTCTGACGAAATGTTGGAATTTAATTAAGTTGAAATGCTGGAAAAATATGTGTAAAATAACATTAATCATAAAAAAAGAAAAGAAAAAAAATATAATAATCCAAATGTTAGAAATTGACAAACCTGCGATGGGTACTTTTCTGATTATTCATTCTGAGATCAAACAGAGCTCATGATTCCTCCTCTAAATCGTAAATGAATTTGCCATCTATTTGGACGCAAGGGATGTGAGAAATCTTGGACCACTCTCTTCCTTTATCCATTTTGCACTGTGTTTTTAGCAATGGACATTCCTTAATATATAACAGCAAAAGTGAGGATGGTAGACCCACCTTTGGTAAGGACGCGAGCTTTGGGCAATCATCGATCAGCAAAAGCTCAAGAGATGTGAGGCTTTGAAAAGCCATTGAAGATAGACATTTCAAATTTGGGAAATTTGAAATGGATAGTGTAGTTAGAGAGGTGGGTAATATCATTCCCATCTCCTCTTGTGGAAAACACGCTGCATCTCGACAATTGTAAATCCCAAGAAGTGTAAGAGAGGTGAGGCTGTGCAGGGCCCACTCTATCAGCGGCTTATAGATTTTGAGAGCTCCATCGATAACAAGTGAGGTTAGGTTGGTGGGAAGGCCTTGCTTCGAAAATGATCTCATACTTGAACATTTTTTTATTTCAAGGGAGTGGAGATTGTGCATGCATTCTGGCAGGGCTTCTAGTTTCTCACAATCAATAATTACAACACCTAAATTGGTGTTGTTAGGAAGCCCTCTTTCTGGAAAACAAACAAGACTTGGACATCTAATAATAGAAATGAATTCAAGATAGCTCAGATGGTGTATGCCCTCGGGTATGGATTTAAGTTTTTCACAATTCCATAATTCAATATTTCCAAGACACGTGTTATTATCAAACCTCTCCACGATTGACTCTAGCTCTGGACAATTTACAATGGTAAGGTATTTGAGTGACATGGGTAACTCACCTCTCCATGATATGCACGTGAGAGATGGACAGTTGCTGATATACAAGCTTTCCAGAAGTGATACATTGACATTCTCCTTACGTGTCATTGAAGCAGAAGAAGACGAGGAAGAAGCACAAGTATCGTCTGTATCATCCTCCACCAAACATTGCAATTTTTCACAATCGGATACATGAAGAACTTTCAGAGACGAGGGCAGCATGCCTCTAGCAATGAAAGTTAAAGAATCGCATCCATCAATTTCCAAATTTTGTAGACATGCATTGTTATCCTTCATCCTCTTGGGTAAAGATTTTAGAGACTTGCAGCTTCTAATCGTAAGAGAACTCAGATTGGAAAGAAAATTGGTCTCTGGAAACAAATCAAGACTTGTACAATTTCCAATTTCTAACTTTTTAAGGGAGTTAAGGCCATGCATCCCTTGTAATGGCTTCTCAACACTTTTCCATGAATATATGAGCTCTTCACAACCATCAATCTTTAGAAATATTACATTTTCAAATCGGTGCTTTGACCAATTTCCGATCTGTGAAACTTTTGAAAGAGTCATGGAGTTTAGTGACTTCAAGTCTAAAGGAATACCTTTACATTCCTCTATTTGCATTTTGCAGAGCAATGGAAAGCTCGAGCATTCAACCACCAACTCTGCACATTCTCTAATAACAAGTGTTTTCAAAGACGGGAGATAGTTGGGTAATCTTCCAATAAGTTTGGGGCATCTCACAATGGAAAGAGTTTCTAAGGACTGAAAAGCTTTCAAGCAGTCCTCCCCATAGATCTCTAAACCCAAACTTTCTAGGCCTTTCATCCCTTTAATAGAAAGTTCTTTAAGTGAGCCCAATAATCC
>JANKKC010002008.1:0-16216 GCA_026225755.1 Bursera bipinnata
TTTCTTAATTGCTTAATTTCTTTTCACTCACAACTCCAACATACATATATTACATTAACATGAAAAATGGCCAACATTTTACTACTCACAAAAATTTTTACCGTTACAACTTTTTCCGGGTTACCACAAATTGGCCTCATAATTTTAACCGTATATCATTGTTTAATCTCATATTCATGATCTGACGTTTCAGAGAGTTCGAATGGCATAAATTCATTCTAATGTTATATATCAAAATAACAGAAGAAAATTAATTCTAAAAACTTAATTTTTTTTTTTTTGCTTTCATTTTTTTCAATAAAATTAATTTTTCTTTATTAAGAGTTCTTGTCTTCTTGATACAAGAACAACAAGTCAACAACCCATTTCATGCTGTTGCTTGGCAGCTCAATAAATTAAAATACATTTAGAAGATAAGAAGTAGCGGCCAAGCACAAAACTACAACAACATGCCAACAGCATCACCATTTATGCAGAAAAAAATTCTACAGGTGCTCGAAGAAACCTAGTGAAAGCCAATTAAAATTACCCATTAGCACAACACTCTAAAGAAATTAAATGAAATTAGTTAAACAAAACTCAATAATTGAATCAAGTAAAAAAGGAAATCAACAAATATTCTTACTGTTAAAAGAGATTATGAAACAATGACAATTCTTCAATTGAGTGGTGGAGCATGCTGAGCTAGGGAAGAGAAAAACAGGGGTTGAAGAGATAGAGTGGGGCACGTGAGGCAAGAGAAAAAGTTGGAATTGGGGAAAGAAATTGATTAATCACGAAACAGACTTGTCACCAAAACTGCTCAGATGTCTTTTGACAAAAATAAAAGAAGTGGAAAGCGAGAATAATGGGGAGTACAACTGCATGGATGAAAATGAAGAAATAATTTTTTATGCTGATTTGATTGGTACAACTCAGAAACTCTGAATTCTTGAAAGGATTGATTCAGATTTATCCTGATTTGATTCGTAAATTGGATGATGAGGGTCGAACCATATTTCGCATTGCTCTTTTGCACCGTCATGTCACTCTATTTAATCTCATTAATATTTTAGGTGATTTTGATAAGCATTTTGTAGCATCCCTTGCAGATATTCATCGAAATAATTTATTGCATCTACCTGGAAAATATTTAGATAGTCCAAGACCACGGAGCTCTAAAAATGCGGCAAGAATAAAAGCATTAAGGTAAACACTTCCTTTTTTAAGAAATAATTATTTTTTTTTGGGTCCAATATCTTTTATATGACTTGAACTTAATTTCCCTTAATCTAATATTTCTTGATTTTATTTACGTTATGTGAAAAATGTTCCTTTTATTGGCTAAATTACTTATTATTCACTTCTAGTGAAATTCGAAAAAGAAAAATGGAAATTTATAAAAAATAATTTTATGTTTAGGTGTAATTTTAAAAATAATCTCAATTTCAAAATTTTTCATTCTATAATCTTTGAGGCATCAAGCACCCCTATCAAAGCACCAAGTTGAATTGTGATGCATAGCCCCCTAAGTTGTCGAGCATAACTGTAAGCTGTCAAGCAGTAGCTATGCTCAGTAGTTCAATAATTGTTGAGTTGTCCAGTCGAACTGTGGAGTAGAGGGTTATGGCTTAAAGTTTTTTTTTTTTTTTTTAATCAAGGATGATTTTTAAAATACATTTATGTTATTTTTAAAGTTTCTGAAAGAGAAATCTACTCTAAAATGTAAATAACTTATACGATAGTTAAATTTCAAAATAAATGCAAACTCTTCTTTAAAATTAAGATGCTGCATGTAGGAGGTTGAATCGCTCATGATGCCTTCATTTAGAGAAATGAAAAATTCATACGACCTCACACCTTGAGAGGTTTTCACCATAGAGCATAGACATTTAAAGAAAAGTGGAGAAGAGTGGATGAAGCAGACAGCAGAATCGTCCGTGCTTGTTGCGACAATCATTGCTAGTGTGGTTTCTGCAGCAGCATTCACTGTACCAGGTGATTACGACAATGACGGCAAATCTAGGAATCTTAAAAACGCTGTGTTTTACCGTGTCAAACGTAATCACGCTATCCACTGCTTCAATGGCAATACTATAGCTTTTGTCTATCCTTACATTAAGTTGGTGGCTGCACTCTTCAAACTCTTCTTGTCTATAGCAAGCATGAAGCTATCTTTTAGTTTAAACATTTTATTGTCTTATAGACAGTGACGGAGTTGGGTCTAATTTTGGGGGGCAAGCAAATAACAAATCTTGGTTGGAGAAGCCAATATTTAAAAGTTGGATTATTTTTAACTAGCAATCCATATATCTATTAAAAAACACTTCTTCATGGCCCCCCTTAGTCTCTTAGAAGCCCCGTCCCTGGTTATAGAGACGTTAAAAATTCATATTTAACATTTTCTTATTTGTGTATTTGGATTGGACCACTCATTTTGCTTGTTTACTTCCACTGTCCCTTTAGATTGACATTTTACAATTATCATCTTCAGAGACGGATCCAAAAATGAAACTTAGAGGTGTAAAATGTTAAAATAACAATTAACATAAATAAAATAAAAATAAATATATATATTTGTATTATTAAAATTTTCGTTAACTAATACATTTATAATTGTTCTCGATGAGGTTTCATCTTCTAAAAATATTGTATATGATTTCATTATCAAATAATATTAAATATATCATTCTATATATACACAACTAACTTATCATTTAACCATTGATCATTCTATTTCACAAACAATTCTTCATAACATTTATTGCTAAAATTGCTCTCTCTACATTAGCAGTGGTAACCGTTGAAATCAATACTAATTTTATCAACAGATAAACTAAAAGAAACACTATCCTTCTTAGTTTCAACCATCACTTTCGTAAGATCTTCAATCACATTCAATTCTATAAATTTGACATTAGAGTGTACATCCAAAATATAAATATCAAATTAAGAAATTAAGCAAGAGCTCAAAATTAATAATATTTCACAAAAATGCTTGATCTATAAGTCTTTAAACTTGATGGTAAACTATATGTAGATTCAGCTAATTAGCCCCTTATTCATGATATGAAGTTACATATAATTTGAATGGTATATATTCATTCTAATGTTATAAATCAAAATAACAAAAGAAAATTAGTTCTAAAAGCTTTAATCTTTTTTTTTTTTTTTTTTGATTCATNTAAAAGCTTTAATCTTTTTTTTTTTTTTTTTTGCTTCATCATTTTTTTTCCAGTAAGATTAATTTTTCTTTATTGAGAGTTCTTGTCTTCTTGATACAAGAACAATAAGTCAACAACCCATTTCTTGCTTTTCCTTGGCAGCTCAATAAATTAAAATACACTTAGAATACAAAAAGATGCAGCCAAGCACAAAACCACAACAACATACCAACAACCTCACCATTTATGCAGAAAAAAAAAATCTACAAGTGGTTGAAGAAACATAGTGAAAGCCAATCAAAATTACCCATGAGGACAACACTATAAAGGACATTTTAGAGAACTCAAATGAAATTAATTAAACAAAACTTAATAATTAAATGAAGTTAAAAAAGGAAATCAACAATTATTTTTACTGTTAAAAGAGATTCTGAAAACAATAGCGATTCTTCTATTGAGCGGTAGGGCACGCTGGGCCTGGGGAAGAGAAAAATAGGGATTGGAGAGATAGGGTGGGGCAAGTTGGGCAAGAGAAAGTTGGAATTGGGCAAAAAGGGGGGAAAGATATTAATAGAGAAAGTCAAAATTTTTAATTAATTTAGTTTAATGTAATTTTATAATTTGGTTTTGTTATCGGGCAAAATTGAAAAAATTTGAAAAAAATAAAAGCCAATAGGGGTCACTTGGCCTCATGTGACCCCATATGGGTCCGCTAATGATCATCTTGGACAGAGGCTTTCGCCAGTTGACCACTAGAAAACACAAGAGTGTTGTTATGGTTTATTTTCGACAAACTTTGATGTAAGATATTTCTATTTGAGAATTAATAAAAAATTTTCTCTGTGTTTTTTTATTTATGGGCTTCATTATAGAGCATTTTACTAGAAAAATAGTTTTCTTAACAATTTTTGTCAAACTTTTTTGATATTTTTGAAAATTTTGATAGATCTTAATTTTTTTTGTATTGTTAGGGATTTATAACCATTTTATTGAAATTCGAGTAATTTCTTCTACAAATATTATTAAATTTATTTTTAAAAAAAAAAGAATATCAACTTTGTAGTGTCTAAGAAAATTAAAATACAAAACCATTTTCATAATTAAAAATAAGGAAATAATCTTTAATAGTTTAAATTTAAATAATTTTAGCCAGTGACGGAGCTTGGAAGAAATTTTTGGGGGGGTCAAAAGAAAAACTCAAATTTTTGAGGGGGGGCCAACATGTAAAATTTTAGTTTTTTTTTAATTTTTTATTCATAAAAATAGTATTTTTTTTTTTCTTTGGCCCCCTTGCCCATAAAGAAGCTCCATCACTGTTCACATGCTGGTGTGACACATTGACAATAAGCTCAGCATGATCCAAACCAGGCTTCTTCCTCAGACTTTTGTCTTAATTGGGCAGTAATCTTGAGGCTTTACTGGTCTAACATTTCAGAAGATCCGGTTCTTAGGTCGGTCCAAACACAAAAGTAAAAGCCTCAGTGATCTCTGCCACAAATGACTGCACCACCAAGCACTGTGACAAAGGTGACTCAGTGCTTGTCGAGAGAGAAACCAAATACTGTAGCCAGTGACGGAGCTTGGAAGAAATTTTTGGGAGGGCCAAAAGAAAAACTCAAATTTTTGAGGGGGGGCCAAATGAAAATTTTAGTTTTTTTTAATTTTTTATTCATAAAAACAGTGTTTTTTTTTTTTTTCTCATGGCCCCCCTTGGCCATAAAGAAGCTCCGTCACTGTTTATAGCGTACACACAAAAAGAAAAAGGAAAGGGAAAAAGAAAATAATCAACCATGTAAAAAGGAGTTATTTTTTGCTTTTTTTTTTAATATAAAAACAAATTTTCATAACAAAAAAATCATTTTGCGCTTAAAGAGAAATGATATTGTTTTACATTTTCAAAATAAAAATTTACTATGAAAAAATTACTTTCCTATTAAAAAGCAGTAGTTCAAAACAAGTTTTCTTTTCGTGGACTTAAAAGCTATTTCCTACAACAAAGTCATTTTCTTGTATGTGTAGTTAAAGATCAAGAAAAACGAAAAGATAAAGAATGATTTCCTAGTTTTAAATTTGAATTCTCTATTGTGTGAATATTCAGAAAGCGAAGGGAAGTGAGAGAAAAATGCAACCAAACAATAGGATAGAGAGAGAATTATGGAATAATGAATGTTATTGAGAATTAGTGAAAGCCTAATTAAGGATATTTATATGTGAATATAATACATCATTTTTAAGGTTTGTATTTAATAAACTTTATCTTGCTGTTTTAGAAATATATAATAACATTATTTAACCTTAAATTTAATATTGTGCATAAATATAAAATGTGTTAGAGTAATGCCCTAAGAGTAAGAAAGTTTATGCGAAAAATAAACAATTATGTAAATAAATAAATGTTATTTTCATTACATGAGCTATTGTGTCCCTTGTAATCTTGTATTTATCATTAATGATCAAAGGTCCAGAGCTACTGACATAATTAAGTTTCTAGTTATATGAGGTGATCATATATGGGAGACTTAGAACTTAAATGTAGCTCAAATTTTGTTCACAACCTATTAATAAAATTGGGCTCTCTATTTGGACAAGTTTATTATGTTGTTTCCTTCGTGAGGATGATGAGTCTCAAATAATTAAAATAGAGACTTTAGGGCAAAGGAACTTATGTATAATGTATACATTAAACTGGGCCACGTGAAGTTTATTGTTCAGTGTAATTATCATTACCATAGACATAAACTTTACAACTAAGCAGCTTTGACATACATATCTTAATCTTGAGTGGGTAGTGCACATTTAGATTACATATTGCAGTCTTTGATTAGAATAGAAAGCTAGACCTTTTCGTTTATATAGGTCAATACCTTGACTAATTAGGATTGTTTGTTATGTGAGACAAAGAACATTATTCTATAGATATGAAATTCATAATTACATAAGGTTTAATAATGAATCTTAGCTTAGTATTTAATAATGTGAATTCTTTAAACTAAATTTATTCATTAGATGTAAAATTGGTCTCAATGATAAAGATACAATTAGAGGGATAAAATGGTAAACTTAACTCAAATTATCGGTATCTCATGAGGGTATCTATGTATCCTATTGCTCAATGGATGAACTTTGACTGATAATTTTAATCAGATTAAAATTGTTAAGTTTTTTTATAATTAGAATATTTAATTCAAGAGTATAACTCTGTACCTATAGTGTAATCGCACAGAGTTAACAGACTAAACTTGCTATATTTATAAGATAAAGGGGTATTGCATCTGGTCCATTGGAACTTATAATTAAGTATGTTTTTTAGTTCCTTAGGATTACACTTAATTCTCTTCAAATAACTTTTAAGGACTGAGAAATAAAATTATGATTTATTGAGATTTATTTAATATTATCTACAGATTAAATTGTAATTGTGATTGAGTGTATATGCAATTGTGTATGTGTTTGGGCTTACTTAAAATGGGTTAGATCTATTTTAATTGGGTTTTGTTTAAATGTTAAGCAATTTGGGCCTGGAGAATAGTCTGGGATTGATTTGCTTAATTAAAGCTTCTGTAGTTGGGCTTGTTTTTGGCAAACAAGAGGCCTAAAGTGCACTTGGGCTTAAGTGGAAAATTTTGTTGAGACTAAATTGCCCTTGACCCATTTGCAAAGCAAAACATAATTCCTTTTAGTAGAAGGGCAAATGAGTAATTTGATGGCTAAAGGCTTTTTTTATAGGGTATAAATTCATTCTTTTCCCCATTAGCAAAAAAGTAAGCCACCTCCCTTATCCATCTAACACACACGGTTCTTTATTTATGCTTGCCTATACATGCATTCAACCAAAATCAATAAGAAAATGAAATTGATTTTCTTCGTGGCATCAACACCCTTCAGCATGTACAATCTCTGTTCTTCATTGAGAAGAATGATTCTTCATTTATCATGCCCACCTATGATTGATTTGGAAAGATCTAGGGTCTAGAGGCTTGCAGTCACAATCCCAAGGTAGGAGATTCGATTTTGTACCATATGATTTAAATCTAATCGTTTGATCAGGTTGTAGACTATGTGATCTTTATCAAAGGAACTAGCAAAATGTCTAATATACAATTTTTAAGAATCGAATAGCCTGACTCTCCCATTATAATATATTAATGAGATAATATCAAATAGTACCCTTGTGTTTTGACTTAATCTCAAGCAGAAAGTAAGTTTAACATTTTCATCAACGAAACCTCTAAGGTTTGTTTTTTTTTAATCAACTGTTAATTTTAACCCTTAAAAATACATATTTGCCCCTACTAAAATTTTTTATTTAGTTTTAAAATTTTAAAAAATGAAAATCCAAAAAGTAGAAATTTATTTATTATGGGAGTATAATTTATTTTTTTTATTTTTTTGTGTTAAAATTAAAGAAAAAAATTTCAGTAAGGGCAAATATATATTTTTAAGGGTTAAAATTAATAGTTGATTAAAAAAAAACAAACTTTAGGGGTTTAGTTCATGAAAATGGTAAACTTATTTTCTGTTTGAGATTAGGTCAAAATACAAGGGTATTATTTGATATTATCCCATATATTAAATTTGACCCAAAAATTTAAAAATTTTATAGAATTCATGTATACACATGCTGTGACAATAAAAAATTTTAAATAATAAAAATTTCAAACCATTTTAAGTTTAAAATTATTTTATAAAACACCTAGTCCCACATCTCTGAAATTCTTTGCCTTCTCCCTAACTCTCGAGATGTCGCTGTTATATATGCTCTTAACTTTGTTGATCGATGATTTAAGAGGGTTTCAGCCGGTAATCGCTTTGTTCGCCCGGAGTTGTGGGGGAAAATGGTGTGTACCCACATGGTTGAAAGGTTTGATTTGTGCAATAATTGGTGATTAGTGTTTGTGGTGGTGGATTATATATGGCCGCAATTGGGATGATGCTATTTTTTATTTTTTCCAGATCAAACACCGCTGGGCTCTATTCCACCGTCGTTGTTCGCCCATGCCACCACCTACTGCTCCCAGAAACTTAACAGATCGAATACTAGTGGCATATATTACTAAGACAAAGTTCCAAAAAAAGAAAAGAATTATGGTGCATATAAGATAACTTTTTTTTTTTTTTTTTAAGAAAATATAAAATAAAAGTATCTATACATCTAGCAAGTTGTGATCCATAAAAAGTAGAGACCTTTTATATCATTCGAAGAAAAATACTATACTCAAAAGAATTCTTGTAGTTACTTGAAAATATATTCGTAACGAGGGTGTCGGAAAAACTGCCCCATATCCATTGCGAAATGAAATTAATTTGCAGGGGCAGAAGTAGCTGGAAATCAATTCTTCTGGTGGAGATTCTTCGACGAAAAGGCGCTGACGGATTCTCATTTTGTGTGATAGGTGTTGGTCCAGTCTTTCAAAATCCTCGATTAAATATTCTTCATCACATGCACTGCACATATCTCTTTTCTTTAATTTCTCACTTTTTGAGTGGGTGGGTAAAAGCTATTTATAAGCTTTTGCCACATCCTTTATATCCACTTGCATTGACAAGTGGGTGGTTATGAAGCCTTTATCTGGTTTTTAGTCACAAGTCAGGGAACAGATATCTTCNTCGGAAAAACTGCCCCATATCCATTGCGAAATGAAATTAATTTGCAGGGGCAGAAGTAGCTGGAAATCAATTCTTCTGGTGGAGATTCTTCGACGAAAAGGCGCTGACGGATTCTCATTTTGTGTGATAGGTGTTGGTCCAGTCTTTCAAAATCCTCGATTAAATATTCTTCATCACATGCACTGCACATATCTCTTTTCTTTAATTTCTCACTTTTTGAGTGGGTGGGTAAAAGCTATTTATAAGCTTTTGCCACATCCTTTATATCCACTTGCATTGACAAGTGGGTGGTTATGAAGCCTTTATCTGGTTTTTAGTCACAAGTCAGGGAACAGATATCTTCTGTGATCTCTCCAATTCTTCCATACAAATTATTGCAGACCCTTCTTCCTCATCACTCTGATTAAAGTTCCCAAAAAATCACTGCCTCTTGATCTATCATCCTTTATTTAAACCAAATATACATGTTTACGTTATTATATTCAGACCCCGTTCCTTTTGCTAGTTTTTAGATGTAAAATCATAATTATAAACTATAATTTAGAAAAAATTAGATTTTAATTAGTAATTTAGTATGATATCTAGAAAACAACGCAAATGAACCCAATTCTTTTACTTACAAAGTTCAAAATGTTTTTCTCAGTTGTGTTTTAGACAGTAAATGCCGGATGAAGGATCATTAATGAAGCGCCCCACGTCGACCCTATGTGCTCGCTCTCATTATAAGACTCACTCACTGAGTCTACCTCTTTTCTCTCAACCAAACCCAACCTAACCCAACCCATCCTAACATTTTGAGTTGTTGTTTCACGAATCAAAATCCCTAAATGCCCAAAACCAAACATGCTCACCTTCTTCTCTTGATTTTTTAATGAAAGGTTTGGTACTATCTAAGTTTTAACTCATTTATTTTTTTCACGTTCTTTTTTTTTTAATATTTTTTTTTATAATCTGTATTTTTGGTTTGTTTTCTGTTTGTTAAGTGAGAAACGAAGGAAAATAGGAGGAAAAATTGCATAAAATGTTTAATGCCATTTTTTTTACTTTTGATAAAAGCAGCTCCGATTATATTTTATTTTTGTTTTAGATATTTTCTTTGCATTTTCTCAGTGGCCAAACGAAGCGCATTTTATTATTTTTATTGAAAAAAATATATCTACTGTAGAAATAGTAGATATTGGAGAAATGGTAAATCTTATACTTAAGTACAGCAGCAAAGGGTTCTTTTCTGTTCAGTCCCAGTACCGCTTACATACTGTATCCGTTCTGTTGAAAATCTATGATTAAAGTTATTAGTATCTTTTCTTTGTTATTGATTTAATTTTTCGTCTTTACTAATCTGGATTGAGTTAAAGTTAATTAATTTTTTAATTGTTTACGTGCATCTGTTTGATGTTGAACTTTAAATATTGTTACAATTAGATGTATTCTGACAATTTTAAGAACAAACTCAGGATATATAAATGAGGAGACGAGAACTTGAACGTAAACATTCAGATCCTGAATATTTAATCCAAATAGATGGAAAATTAAGAAGAGGAGGACCTACCCATTCATATGCTGAACATATCATCCAAATAGATGGAAGAAGAGGAGGACGTAGCAGTGAAGATCCTGAATATTATATCCAAGCCGATGGAAGAAGAAGAGGAGGACGCAGCCCTGAAGTTATCATAATAGATGAAAGAAGAAGAGATGAGATAACAATACCAGACCTTCATTACTTTTCAGGTGAGCTCTCTCATATTTATCTTTTACAAATACACGTTAGGTAACAGCCAGCCAACTCAAAAGAAAAATTCAATGTAAGAGCTTAAAATATTGTTATTTGACTTTACGGGTTTTTTTTTTTTTTTTTTTTTTCATTTATCATTTAAATNATTTACGGGTTTTTTTTTTTTTTTTTTTTTCATTTATCAT
Source organism: Bursera bipinnata (assembly GCA_026225755.1). Taxonomy (NCBI): domain Eukaryota; kingdom Viridiplantae; phylum Streptophyta; class Magnoliopsida; order Sapindales; family Burseraceae; genus Bursera; species Bursera bipinnata. Next base: position 10,671 of record JANKKC010002008.1, read on the forward strand.
TTAAATCTTCATGCTTTAAATAACATTCGAGCTCCTGTGTTCAATTCCGATGTATTTGGTCCACCATTAACACCAATTTGTGTTTTGTATTGAAGAAAGAAGTCACCACAAAACACGTATGGAGCTTTATAAAGCTGCGATTGAAGGAGACGTGGAAAAAGCTAAAAATTTATCTGAAGAGCACTATGATGTAATGTTACGTTCTGCTATAACAGCGAGGCTTCAAACTGTTCTTCATGTAGCAACGGGTGCAAAACAAACTCACTTTGTGGAGGAGATGATTAAATTGCCTGGATTTTCACCAAGCTACCTGAAATTGCAAGACAGGAATGAGAACAATGTCTTTTGTTACGCTGCTATGGTTGGAGCCATACCAATTGCTAGGATGATGTTGGAACGTAATCGAAATCTGCTGAGAATCCTAGGCGAAAGAAAAATGACACCACTCTGCCTAGCTACTTTATATGGACAAAGGGATATGGCATCATTTTTATTCGAAGAATATGAAGGATTGGAATTTGAAGGGGAGGTCAAAGCACAGATATTTTATGCAAGCATTCGTAATAATTTCTATGGTAAGTACACATTCAAATTTATTTGTTTATTTATTTCTAGAATCACTGGTATAGCGCGAAATTTTTTTCAAGTGGGTGAACCCGAAAAAAGTTCAAAAAAAATTTAGTAAACTAACTAGAAATTTATTTTGGGGTAAATGAAAGAAAGTTTGAAAATCTCTATGGACAAAATTTATTAATATATCCATTTTAGGTAACATAAACTAAGTACTACCAATCGTGGTAATATAAACTAAGTACTATCAATCGTATTCTATTTAATTTTCAAGAATGCTACAAAGCAGCCAATGTTGATTTGAGGAAAGAAATTACGAACAACTAAGAACTAAGACAGAAGGTAATTTTGGAAAGTAATTTTAGGAAGGAATAAAACTTCTTTACAATATTCAATTGGTAATAAGCGTTTATATAGGCATTCAAAGATTAACATATTTCTAAAAATAAGTAGAACTAACATACTAGCATTAGCCCATCATCACCATGATACATGTACCCAGAACTTCCTAAATACAAAGACCTCATGACCACTATTAACAATTATTTAGAATTACATACACCACTTATAACATGACCACTAATAACATAAAATTAGGACCCACTAACAACATAAAAATAGGTTTATTATGTTTAAAAACTAATTAAAAGTGTCTTCTTCAACACTATTAATTGCATGAAAACCAAAATACCTTCTAAAACTAATGAAAATCAGAATTAAAATTTAAGTTTAAAAATGAGTAATTATCAATCACCACCTCTACCTTTTATTTAAATTTCATTAACGTGGAACTTTTGTCCTTTTCTCTTTTTCACTGTCCCTAACTTTTTGAAAAATCTCTTTTCAGGTCCTATAGTTATATTTTTTGTCAGTCAATATTTGTTGATCTTCATATTTCAATAACTTTATCATTTTACCCCTACTAACAAAAATAAAGACAATACTAATTTCTAAAAGATAAAATTGAGTTAAATGATCAAATTACCCCTAAAATAAATACCAACGTTTCAACTAAGAACAGTAATATACAAATAGTGTTTTATTCATACTTAGAAATGGTGAATAAATATTTTTTTATACTTACTATATAATATTATATTAACAATATTTTTTTTTTCAAAATTTATGTTTTGATGGTTTTTAATTTTTTTTTTATATTTACATAGTTATTCATATTTTATCTTTACTAAATTATTAATATTTTATAACAAATTATTTAGGAAAAAAATTTCGGCCCCCGGTGATTAGGTGTTATTACAGCATCACCCCTAAGTTTAATCTTAATCATCACAAAACCTCTTGCTAATGTATTTTTTATTGAAATATCAAGTTTACCTCTATGCTAAATAACACTTACAACTCATGAGTTTACTAAAGAATGGATTAGCTCCCTTGATAGGTAGAAACCTCTCCAATATTAGTAGAGAGTTTTGTGAAGATTCATGAAACCTATTGGATGACAATGTAATAATACCTAACTACAAGGGCGTTATAATTTTTTTCTATTTAGAAATATAAGAAGATAGCTAACAAATACTAATTCGTCTTCCCATTTGTTGTTAACTAACGGAAAATATAACTGAAAGACTTTAGAAGAGATTTTTTAAAAACTTAAGGGTGATGAAAAAGAAAAAGGGCAAAGGTACCATATGAGTGAAATTTAAATAAAAGGTAGAGATGGTGATTGATAAATACTCGTTTAAAAATCTTCATTATTTTCTCTTATAATAATTTTTCTTATGTCAACAAAATAAATCTTTATTACATATTTCATCTCAAATTTAAAAAGGGGGTCTTTTTCGGATCTGTTGTTCAAAAATTTTATATTTGAACTTGCTTTCTGCTGCACTGCTTTCAGTGTTTTGCATATCACATTTTATATGTGAAACCCAGATTTTGCATTGAAGTTATTAAAGGATGATGGAGAGCTAGCTGTGGTTAAGTATGAGAGAGATGAAAAGGCCTTGCTTATGTTTGCCAGAAACCACTCAGCTTTCAATAGCAGAAATCCAGGAATTTTAAAGAGAGTTAAAAATTGGTGTAAGTTGCTCCAATACTCGATATAAATAAGCTTGACGTATGTATGTGATTATGTTTACTTTAACTTGTAAATGTTTTAAAGTAAATTTGCAACCAGAGCAACAATGAAAAAATAAAAATAAATGAATGTGTTTTAAAGAACCATATTTTGATATTAAAACTGGCCTTTTATTTTTATGTAGTGGAAAAAGAATATAGCTACTTTCTTTGTAGATAAGTAGCTACTAAAGCATGATTATTAATGTTGGTTTTGCATCTACTGATTTAAACTTTTAGATGAAGTTTTTTTATTTTTAATTTTTAAATGGCATCTGAATGACATATTATAAGAAATATATTAGCTTACTTCTAAGACCCAAAAGGAAGCTTGTAATAGCTCTTACTCATCACCCTTGTACATAGCTTTAGATTAGATTATTAAGTAGTTCATTGGTCAATTTATATGTATTGAAAAACCTCTAGAAAAAGAAAAATAAGCTAGTAACGAATGATTCATTTGCAGGTAGATATATGATATATTCCTTAATTTATAGTAACATTTTTTTTTCTTCCTTTTAGTCCGTACGGGAAAGGATTTGACTGATCAGGAGATGGACTTATCAACGCAAGCTCTTCAACTACTCGAATGTCTTTTAGAAAAGAAATTAGAACATGAAGGCGCTGATATTTATAACTACATGAACGAAAATAAAAACTCGTTGTTCGAAGCAGCTAAACTCGGAAACTTCAAATTCTTGGAAAAAATCATTTGCTTTTTTCCTGATTTGGTTCGTAAATTAGATGGAGAAGGTCGAACCATATTTCACATTGCTCTTTTGCACCGTCATGTTGCTATATTCAATCTCATAAACCACATAGGCGATTTCGATAAGCAGTTTATAGCAACCCATATAGATTTTTATGAAAATAATTTATTGCACCTGGTAGCAACATATTCAAACAACCCCAGGCCAGTCAGCATCGTTCCAGGTGCAGCTCTACAGATGCAGCAAGAATTAAAGATCTTTAAGGTAAACACTTTGATTTCTTGGTTTCAAGAGCTCTCTGAATCTTCGATAAGACTTGAACTGAATTTCCGGTTGAATACTTGTTGATTATAATTTTATGTTATTTGAGAAATTTCCCTCTATATTGGACAAATAGCTTACAATTTATTCATGGTAATTTAGGAGCTTGAATTGCTCGTTATGCCCTCATATAGAGAAATGAGAAATAAGGCCGGCCTTACACCTAGAGAGGTATTCACAAAGGACCATCAAGAGTTACTGAAAAGTGGAGAAGAGTGGATGAAGAAAACAGCAGAATCATGCATGCTTGTCGCCACAATCATTGCTACTGTGGTTTTTTCGGCGGCTTTCACTGTACCAGGTGATTACAATGAAAAAGGAATACCTAAGCATCAGAAAAATGGTATGTTTTGCAGTTTTACCCTGGCAGATGCAATAACTCTATCTTCGGCTTCGATTTCAATCCTATTGTTTTTGTCTATTCTGACATCTCGTTATGAAGAGGACGATTTTCTCACATCATTACCCTTTAAGTTGATGGTTGGACTCCTAACGCTCTTCGTCTCTATAGCAACTATGATGCTATCCTTTAGTTTAAGCCTTTTCTTGTCTTATAGCCAGGTTAAAAGGTCATATTTAACAATCCCCATTCTTATCTGTGTATTTGGATTTGGGCCAGTCGTTTTATTTGTTTGCTTACAGCGTCGCCTTTTGCGAGACATTTTACAATCATCATTCTATAAGAAGGTTTTCTCGTGAATCGAATTGGCTACTAGCAAACTCAGACTTTTGCTTCAGCTTGTACCCTACCAAATTTGATCTTGGATATTTCTGTTTAATAATTTATAATAAAATTATACATATATTATTTATTGTCGTATCGAAGAACATGCATTATCTATAGTTATGTTGTTGAACAATGTTTGGAATTTATTATTATTCACTAATCTTATGTGTTAACTTAATGCTAGAGTGATGTTCCACTTAGATATTTAGCGTCAGTTTATAATTCAATGAACTTGGCTGCATACGGAGGTGTTCGACTTTATCATCTGAACATTTTAAAGATATATCATAGAATAGTTTGCATGTTTTGAGAGAGCGATTAACATTTTTTGACAAAAATAATTCAGTTTTCCTAATAACTATTTATCTTCATCTAATAATCTCAGGTTGTATTTGTGTTGGCTAATCTTGTGCCAAAATTGAGCTGTTAAATGTATTTTGTGATTATTGAGTTGTAATCAAGAACATATATGTAAAGAAAGGTATTAGGCTTACAGCGCAACAATTCTTAGCAATGTATGAACAACCTAGCCAATCAAGATGGTCAACATAATCTTAGTAGGTACCGATTATGAGAAATAAAAGCTTAAAAACCTTGAAAACATGCGGAGATACTATCAGAAGCTAAAACAAAAGAAAGTATCGTGGAAGCATTACAAGCCAAAGAAGCCTACTGATATTTGGGAAGAAAGTCCTTTGGGAAATGTTGAAAAAGGTTTCTGGTGCAACTACGGCATCCCTTCAATTTGACCATAGCCTATCCATACATCAGGTTGGGATAATAATGACTCAAGCTCTACTACAATTGGATCAAACTTTGCTGATTCTCCTAGTCCAATCCAGTTCATATGGAGTGAGAAGTAAATAATCAGCCTCATATTCCTATAGCTCCAACATATGTAAACACAATTGGCAGATACAGGTAGAGAGCACCTCAGTTCAGGCCAGTACCCTTCAATGTCTCATCAACTACAACTGTGCAGGATCCAAGACCATCATAGAAGAGTCTATAACAAACTCCATAACAGGAAGAAACTGAAGAATTAGAAGCTCGTGTTTCTATTCCAAATGATTCTGCTACATCTTAGAAAGTGTTACCCAAGTGTAGGTAGTCTTAATTATAGTCCTCGGTGAGTCCAAGTA
>JANKKC010002014.1:0-19906 GCA_026225755.1 Bursera bipinnata
ACGGAGAATGATGCCGACAAACCTTCTAAGAAAAGACTTTTAGCTGTTATAGGGATAATCACGACTTTTGGCCGCAAGAAAAATAGAGCTGCAATTCGCAAGGCATGGATGCCAAACGGTAAACTTCCTTCGTTGCACCTTTTTCTTTAATGATTTATTTGAACCATGATCTTTTCCAGGAACTTCAATTCTATTCAACAAAATTGTCCCTTGATTTCTGTTTAGACTGAAGATTAAATCTCTTTCCTGGTAATGTGGCATGGCATGTCAATCTCAATGATCATACAGTTGTGGCGGTTTTGAATTCTATGATTTTCTTATACACATTCATAAGTTTCTAAGTATCTAGATAACCAAATGTTAACATGTCTGTTTTTCGTAGTTTTTAATGTAAAAACACCATATGTGCAGGTGTGGATTTAAAGAAACTGGAGGATGAAAAGGGAATTGTTTTGCGATTTGTAATAGGAAGAAGGTTTTTATCTTTTCGATTTTGTATGCATTTAATAACATCTACAAAGTTTTATGTTAAAATTATTTATACATCTTGCAGTGCAAGAGGTGGAGATGGTTTGGACAGGGAGATTGAGAATGAAAATAGGCAGACCAACGACTTCATTGTTCTTGTATGTTCACCTGTTAATTGAAGTTATTTCAAGAATACCTACTGGGGTTAAACTTATGATGAATCCTCTTGCTGGAGAACTAAACAAGCACCACATTTTTTTTACTGGAAAATTTGATAGTTGTAAGAGTTGTCCTTTAAAGTAAAATGTTATGACATATGAACTAGACTAAATTACAGTAGCATCCAAGCCAATTGTTGGCCCTTTTTCTCATTTTGGTGTTTATATGCATGTGCTACATATAGCTTAATCCTTCTTTGCGTTGAAGCCCAATTAACATTTGGGCCTATTCTGGTAGTTATTTAATGTTTATGGTTTAGTATATGAGAATTTGAAGGGGCAGAAATTAACATGTCCTTTTCTTTCTTTAATTTGTACAGGATGGTCAAGTGGAGGCACCTGAGGAGCTTCCAAGAAAGATAAAATCCTTCTTTATACATGCTGTAGATAACTGGGATGCTGAGTTTTATACTAAGGTCAATGATGATGTTTATGTTAATATTGGTATGTAGTCCTTGATCGTTTGATCAGGTAATGAACAATATATGCTTGAGATCATATTCACCTGCACTCTTAAGTTGAACTCTAGTTTGTGCCTCTTTTCCGGTGGACTAGTAAATCATATTATTTATATAAATAACTGGAAATACCAGTCACAACTATATTGGTTATCGTCCTTAATTGTTTGATCAGGTAATGAATGACATATGCTTGAGATCATATTCACCTGAACTCTTAAGTTGAACTCTAGTTTGTGCCTCTTTTCTGGTGGACTAGTAAATCATATTTTTTATATAAAACACTGGAAATGCCAGTCACAACTATATTGGTATGTGGTCCTTAATCGTTTGATCAGGTAATGAACAACATATGCTTGAGATCATATTCACCTGAACTCTAGTTTGTGCCTCTTTTTCCGATGGACTAGTAAATCATATCACTTATATAAATCACTGGAAATGCCAGTCACAACTATATTGTTATGCTGTCAGTTGTACAAACTTGTTTTGACTTGGTGAAGCTAGTTTAAGGTTCTATAGACTCATACGCAAAACAGTAAAACCCACTTTTGTGCTTTAATGTCAGGCTTAAATTTGTTGACAAAGTTTAAAATTGTGACTTAAGATGGCAATAATAAAATATAAAAAGATTAAAAGGAATATAAATTGAGATATCAATGGATTACAAGAAGGATGAAAGAAATTAAGGATTAATGTTATTTTTTAGAAATGAGAAAATATGTGAAACTCAAATAATTTTTTTTGCCCTTACAATTTATATAGATGTTCTTTATTTGTCATGCAGATGCCCTAGGAGCAACACTTTCTTCTCGTTTGGGTATGCTTCGTGTTTATATTGGGTGCATGAAATCAGGCGAAGTATTTTCAAAACCGTGAGTCATTCGAATTGTTTCTATACTAGATAGTTTTTCCGAAATTGACATAATTTTTTATCATGGTGATAGCCATATTGCTAATTGTTTCTACATTTTGTAGGAACCACAAATGGTATGAACCAGACTGGTGGAAGTTTGGTGATGGAAAATGGTATGTGATACAGAATTTTGATTTTGCCTTGTAGTTTATGATGGAACTTTAGTAAGACTATAATATTTCTGTTATATTCGGGCACTCAATTTTAGAAAATAATGATTTCCTAGGAATTCTTTTTGGCAACAATTATAGCTTTCATTTTATGTGGTGATGTATCGTGTCTCATTCATGTCAATAACTTTAAATATAGGCATTGCTGATGAGGAAGTGTTATTTATGGTTGGTTGTAAAAGATAAAAAGGTACTTTTGGTCATGTAGAAAAGTTAGGAGGACAGATTATTAATTACTGAATCTGTTGAAGAGTTGCCATGTGATCTTGTGTTCCATGAATAATGAAAAATCAAAACCGAATTGTGGCACTGTTGTTGGAGTTCGATGCACCATTAATTAATCTGCATGATAATGGCATTTATGTGACTCCTTGCTTTTATTGCAAATTCATATGGATTTCTTAATAGTCATAACCATGTTTTTGATGCTGTAGGTACTTTCGGCATGCTGCAAATGACATGTATGCCATTTCACGAGCTTTGGGACAGTTTATCTCAATTAACAGGTGCATTTCACTCTTTTTTTAGTCGTGTGTATCTGTATGGTAGATATATACGTTGTACACAGACATGTTGGCTGGACTATGCTGAATATTTCAATTTTGTTTTGCAGGTCTTTGCTTCGAACATATGCACATGATGATATTAGTGTTGGATCATGGTTCATTGGACTTGATGTGGAGCACATTGATGAATGGAAGTTTTGCTGCACCCCGTGGTCGTCAGGTTTCTCCCTCTCCCATGGACATGCATATGCACACACACACACACATACACGTACTTGTACTGATGCCTACACTCACGGTGCAAGATACACTGATTTTCACAATAAAGGTAAAAGGATCAACAATGAGATGCATATGAACTTTAAAATCTTTTGGGTTCTGTATCTTTGCATGTAGATTTGTCTTTGAATCTGTTGGTCAAGATGAGGTAAACAATTACGTATGTGCATTCAGTAATTAAAAAGTTATTTTCCCTCCTGGTCAAGGTGAGAGGCATATAGTTTTTATTACACAGCACTTAGAGAATATGCTCGCCTTCCATGTTCATAAAAACCTTGACGTATAACTGTCTCCCAATCTTATTCTGTCACCAACACGTAATACTTCTCAGATGGTCTATTCATCAGGAGATTTTCATCTTTTTGTTTATTTCAGGAGGCGTATGTGCAGCTGTATGATCTGCTTTGCAATGAAGTTGTGACACAACAAGTATATGTGGCAAGGAAGTCGCCATTCTTTTCCTATGTTATCTCGAAGTCCTGTTTGCAACAAATTGAGGAAGAATTCTTCTAGGGTTGAACCTGCGGAAACTTTATTCCAGTTAGATGCGTACCAGTGTAAAAGAATTTTTGTGAGAACCAAAACCCACACACTAGCCATAGGATTCTTCCAAAATCAGGCATCATCATAGATGCCATTCATGTAAAGCTCGAAAGAATTCACACTATACAATACAATGGTTCTGTATTTCAACTTCGTTCTTAAATTTATTGAAGAAGTTTTGCTTCTTTACGGAAAATAGAGTCTGATCTGTTGATGACAATCTTTGCAAAAAGAAGTATTTATATTAGATTTTTCACATTATGACCAAGAAAAGTTTGTACTCTTCTGCACATGAAACAGCCCATCCAACATGTTCTAACTTGCACGTGCCATATTTTTCAGGGGTATATTCTTTCATTCAATTTCTTACTACGCATGCAATTATTTCAGAGAAATTTGTCATCTTTCAAATGGTCAAGTCAAAAACTCACACAGAAAATGCGCAGCACAGCACTGATATGAATGTGCCCACCTTTGAATTCTTAAGGGAATTGGTAAATCAAAGCGCCTGTTTGTGTGCGCGCCTAGCCGTTCCCTAAAGTCTCTTCTGTGGGACATTCATTGACTGTCTTCGGGGATCTTTTCGACAACTAGATACACGCATGTTTATTTGTACGCAATTGAGAAATGAGATAGGTTCTGAATCATTCCCTTCTTGATGTGTGTGTAACACGCATACATTTGTACTCTTGTTGAGTAACCAATGTGCTATTCTTGTCACTGAATATTCTCAAGGATAACATTCTTTATTCAAATATTGACCATCACAAAGTGGTAGCAATTTTGCATTGGCTTCTCGCTCTGTTTCTCTGCCTAGGCAGAAAACTAAGAGATGGAAAAAGACGTTTGCATGCCGATGGTAGTAATTTCTATTATGGTAAATTCACCTTTGTCAAGTTTTTGCCGGCCAAAGAGGAAGAGATGAATTTTCAAACTAAAGTTGACCCTCTGGATTCACATCAATGAATGAAACCTCCAATTCACATCAATGTTTACATTAACATAAACGAATAGCTTGAATACGAGCTAACAGAAACAAGTTTATAGTCATGGACTTGGAAGACAATAAAAATAAATATCTTGACTTTTGGGTTAGAAAAGATGTAGGCTACTTCCAAATAAAAAGCAAACTTTCTGCATGCTGGCCGCTGGCCTGTGAATCGCATGGGCCCCAACAGGGCAAATTGAACGATAAGATTGGTTTTACTAGAGTAAACTTCCAAAAACTGAAGTTACAAGGAAAATAAAGAAATTAATCTTTTAATTTGTGGCACAACCTTTNTTATTTTCCTACTATTATCCAAAGGGTAGTTAATTCAGTTAATAATGAACGCATGTTCAGACTTGAGTCTACATCAGCTGCGGAAGAAGCCACCGCACCTCCACCCTTCAAATTATAGTTTTTTAAAGTCTTATACAAATATTATACGCACAAGACACCAACAAATTATCAGTCAATCGCCTTCCTAGATATATCTGAGGATGATATTTTGATGATGATCTCTTCAAAATCTGACCTTTCAGTATTTCTTTATTAATGGGACAAGGTCATGATATCAAATTTTGGATGAGTCCTTCTTCAGAAACGTTTTCTCGACCTTTAAAGTTTTAGTTTTGAATTTGTTGCCCAGGATTTTTTCTTCCCTTTTGGTAGATATAACCGCTTTGTTCATAATTTTCTTTTTCTTGAAACTCTCTTAAAGGGAATTTGAGTGCAAATTTATTACTGCTGGCCTCATTGAACCGGTTTTTGTCTCTTAGTTTGAAATTCAGAGAGTTTGGTAGGCTGGGTAATAAATTTTTTTATCATCTTTTTCCATCATTTTCTTTTTATATTAATATTGCTAGAAAGTTTGCTCTGGGAAGTTTACAAAGAAATCAGATCACTAAGATCGAGTCTTTCAAGACTTGCTTTGTTGGCAGTTTTTGTGGTGAAGAAAGACTAAGGTAGTTGGAAGTTTAGTTCAGTTCACGGCAGTATTGGCATGTCACAGGAAAAGCATTGGGGAAAGTGCAGATCCTCAACCTCAACTGCTTCCGTGATTCTTTTATTCTTCCAGAAGTGCTTTCGCGTCAGTGCTTTGCTTGGCCTTTTCTATAGCTGCCCAAGTCTTTTTGCTTTTTTTTGTGTCCACAAATTTGTTTTAAGCATTGTTTTGGATTCACAGAGAGAGTTTTAACTCTTATATGCGTCCTTAATTATTGTAAAATCCTTAATTTTGTGTTTTTACAATGAATCCTTCTGGGGCTACCTCTGATCAGACAGCAGCTGCAGCTATTGAAGTTACGAAAGATAGAAATGGAATTGATCAGGTTGTGCTTCGGAACCCTCGAGGAGCTTCTGCAAGGGTCAGAATCTTCTTCCTTTTTTCTTTTTCTAGATGCTTGATGTGGTTATCATTTGCAACGCGTCAAGTGCTACCTTGTGGCTAGTGTTTCATATATTGATGCTGTGGTTTGACACTGTGACATCTTTCCAGGTTAGCTTACATGGAGGACAGGTGCTTTCATGGAGAACTGACAAAGGAGAAGAATTGTTATTCACAAGTAGTAAGGTAACTTCTAGATTGTCCCTGTGCCATTATATTATAGTGCTGTTGGATTGGTAACTTTTGACTGTTGATAAATTTCCTAAACCATCTTATACCACTAATTGGTTTCCAAATTTTTGTTCTCTTGTATATGAATTCTATCAAACTTAGGCAATCTTCAAACCACCACAAGCAGTGCGAGGAGGAATTCCTATATGCTTTCCGCAGGTATTTTGATGCTCATGTATAGCATTATATACTAGCTAATATTTCTGACTTATCAATTTTCTCTTCAATATGTGTTAGTTTGGAAACAGAGGATCACTAGAGCAACATGGGTTTGCCAGGAACAAGATTTGGGTCATTGATGACAATCCACCACCTTTACTTCCCAGTGATTCCTATGGCAAGGCCTACGTTGATTTGATACTCAAGCCATCTGAGGAAGATTTGAAGTCCTGGCCACACAGGTAATATTATCTTTGATAGCTAAAAGATTTGATAATCCTCTAAAATAAAATTATCGATAGCAGTTCATAATCTGGTTCTCAAGTCTAAACAAAGACTTCTCACATGAATCGAGTCGGCAAAAGCTTTCAAATGAGCAGTTGATTTGGTAGCGGGACAACTCATAAAAGATGCTGCCCCCTTAATATTGAACATTGTAGCTCTGGACCAATTGTCCACAAAAATTATTGAATTAATTAATGTTATTGTTCATGTTACACCACGTTTTAATGGACTTCAAATAGTACTGATCAGATTTGTCCTTTTTCAGCTTCGAGTTCCGTCTTAGGGTGTCTTTGGCAACAGATGGGAATCTAACAATGATATCACGGATCAGGAATATCAACTGCAAGCCGTTTAGTTTCTCAATTGCCTACCACACATATTTCTCCATCTCTGACATCAGGTATTAAATAAATGGAATATAAGCACCTATTTTGGAAGCTATCATGGTGGGCAAGCAAGGATACAGAAGTGTTGCTGAAATTCCAATTAAATTCGGAATAAAATTATTTCATTTGCTTCATTTACTTTGAATGATGTTTACCAACAATAGTAAAGCCATTTATGTATGTATGTCCTCTTTAATGAACTTTGTACATTGATTGAACAATGATTCTGCTAACAGTGAAGTGAGAATAGAGGGGCTCGAGACTCTTGACTATCTTGATAACCTATGTCAAAGGAAGCGCTTCACAGAACAGGGAGATGCCTTAACATTTGAATCTGAGGTAAAATATTTTCTGCATCCAGAGATTTTATACATGTGCATGACTGCTGCTGCAAAGCGCTCTTTCTTATTCTGTCCTTTCAATTTTGCAGGTGGATCGAGTCTATCTTAGTTCTTTAAATGTGATTGCCATCTTCGATCATGAAAGGAAAAGGACATTTTTTATTCGCAAGGAAGGACTTCCAGACGTTGGTGAGCTTCTCTATACTTTGAGCTTTCCGAAAATTAGCTTATACTATGAGTGACGTTACACTTATAAATTTTATATGTAAGCTAACCTTAAAAGCATTTCCACCCGACCGAGAATGAAAAAAAGATCCTGACATGATACTTGTTTCCGAGCTTTGATAATCATTGACAAATATTGACCTCATACTTTGGATTTTACTCAGTGGTATGGAATCCATGGGAGAAGAAATCAAAATCCATGGTGGACTTTGGAGATGAAGAGTACAAACAGATGCTTTGTGTTGATGGGGCAGCAATTGAAAAACCAATCACCTTGAAGCCAGGGGAAGAATGGACAGGGCGGTTGGAACTTTCTGTTGTCCCTTCAAGTTGATGAGGCAACATACTGATTTCAGATTCAAATAAGTTGCATCTGAAATCATGCAAGTAACCCACTTGAAGTCTGGAATTGATTTTACAGTTACTTTAATTTCTAGTATTTGTGTTGAAAAAAAAAAAAAAAACCAATAAGTGCACAACCTCTTCCTACTTGATGATGACAAAAACGAGTCATCCTGTAAGAGAAGTGGGTGGAGTGGAGATATCTGTTTTTCTTGTATCTCTGGTGGCATTAACTTGAAATGTACATGGATATTTTTGCCAAGTACAGTTGTATATGGATTGTTATATTTGTTTAACAATAGATAAAAGTGATTGCTCTGGTTGCAACGAAGAATGTGCTCCATTTTACTTCTCTTCTAGCTTGATATTGTTGTTCTAAAGAACACGGCAAAAAGAAAACTGAATAGCCATCTGAATAGTTTATAGTTTCTAATAAAAAGATCAAAAAAAGGCCGGAAGCTACTCTTATATCAGAGCCAGGTTTCGATCCTGGGACCTGTGGGTTATGGGCCCACCACGCTTCCGCTGCGCCACTCTGATTTGTTGAAAGTTTGCGCTACAAAAAWTAATAAACTAATTAAGACTATCAATGAAAGACACARCTGATGATCCAGATCCACTATTGCTGGTGCTGAATCGTCATCATTTTCTGGGTAAATTGAATTAATGAAATTGATAGTTTCATTGATAATTTAATAATAAAACCATTAACGGAGAGTAAATTTTATGCCATAATCACAAGTCGAATCACTACCTTTAAGAATAAATTTGTGTTGGAGGAGGCTAAACAAATCTATACCAAAAAAGTTTGTATTGGATAAATCCAACATACTAGAGTCAAAATTGACCACTGCTGAGGATAATGCAGCAAAATTATGTCTATATCATGGCCTATTTCAATATTCCCAATCTAAAATGGAAGATGCCAAATTGATAAATCAAATGACATTAGTTGCTGAACTAATGTTAGACAATTGCATATGATTTGCACCCAATCAGTCTACTACAGTATGCGTCAAATAGCTCAAACTTATCCCCCTACTTCAATCCAACACACAAGATTCAGTCACCTACACACAAGTACTTGCAACACTTTGATAGGATTATCCGAAAATCCAATTGCTACTTCTTGTTTCTATAATTGCTTTAATAATTGTATGCTCTTTATTGTTCAAGATTGTAATTTGACACCCACCAAGCCAAAAGGGTGTAGTAGTAGTGGGCGCAGAGAAATTGGTGATGGGTTTTGTGACACTTGTTAGAATATTAGCTGTTGACCTTCAATTCGCAACTTGTTTCGTGTTAAAAAGTCCTCAATTTTTGACCAAACTACATGGCCACCAAGGGCCACTGCCTTTTAAGTCTATTTGTGGAATGAAGAGCTTTCACTCTTGAAAGTATTAGTTAAAAGTAGGTTGGCTATGATAAAGACATTGATTAAGCTTTCGGGATGAAAAATAACAAAATTAAAAATTAAAAAAATAAAGGATGTTGTGATTATTACATTTAAGGATTATGATTATACCATGTATTTGTATTTTCTATAAAGAAAACAACTATATTCCACATAATCCAAGTCGAATTCCTTCTATCAACATAAGCCGATAAATATTTACCCTTAAATATGACCTCTCTTGAATAAATTATTACAAATATGTCTGTATCTATATCGTTATAATTCATACTTTTCATGGATATATTATAGATATATGTCGACTTCATGACAAAAACAACTTCGGTAATATATATTTTTTTAAAATATCTTAATCAATAGATAACAAATTTATTTATAACTAAAGAACTTCAATTCTTATGAAATCAAATAAATTAAATAAAAAATTTAAATCCAAGCTTAAGAATAATTGATATTTTAAAATAATAAAAAAACAAAATAAGGAAATAATATTCGATTTTTAGAAAATAATAGAAACCCAATTAAAGCAAGATTTGTAATCATACCACGTATTATAATTACAAAGGTAAAAATTAAAAATTAAACAATAAAAAACAAAAAACATTAGCTTTTGCAGATCAAGTTTGTATGACTTGTTTTGTTTCAAGACAAAACAACAGGAGTGGACAAAAGTTAGTTTGCAAGTATCCATCAGATCTAACGGCCCGCATTCCCTCCTCAAATTTCCAACCCCAATCAACGGCCAGAAATATACATCAACTGTTAGATTGGACAGAAACACGACCAGGCCCCACCATGCAAACCAACAACAGAACAGAATGAAATAAAGAAAACGATATAAATAAAATTTTTTTTCCAAGCCCCATCTCGGTTCAGTTCTACAAAGAATTTAATGATAGTCCCCACATGTCAGTCTCACAAGGACGCCACGTCACCAGTCCTGAACAATCCCACTTCAACTCCAACAACACCAACAGCGGTTTTCCGGTTCACTACTCACTGCTTCTGCCTTGACTCTTGATGAGGCTTTGCTTGCTTTCAGTTACGATGGAACAGAAAAAGTAGCCGTTGGATTTGTAATAAAATCTGAAACTCATAAAAAGAGATTTCACTTGTTTTGTTAGGTATTGAAACTGTTGCGAGAAATCATAGTGTTTTTTACTGTTGTTCTGCTTTTGAATGATTATCATTTGAGTTCATGGTAGCTTTTAGTTCGAGAAATCATAGCTTAGGTAAATAATGATTGTAATTGTTTCACATTTTTAATGTAATGAAGATGCTGATTAGAGGGTTTTTTTGGTCACTTGAAGCAGGGCGGTGCAAGAAGTTGGAAGCAAAGGAAAGGAGAGGAGTGTTTGTTGTTTTTGTTCAGATCTGCGAAAGCAACGCTAGGTACATTGTGAGGAGTTAAATTTTTTATTTTTATTAGTTAATTCTTGGTTCTCACCATTTCAATTTTCAACCAAAAAGTTAAAGAACGAACTACAAAGAAAGAACCAAAAAGAAGCTCGATTTCGGGTAATTTAAATTGTGAGGACCCTTTTTGACTAAAACCCAATATTCAAAGCCTGCAATCTCATTTTTTTATGTTAAAAATGTACAGACTCGCCTCTACTTTAATCGACAATTATCTTGGAATCTGCTTTTTTCTTTTTCCTTACATTCTGTATCTTTTTTTTTTCAATTTTTCAAAATCCTGGTTTTACTTTCTATTATTTTAATTATTCGTTTTTTCTTTTTGGTTTTATTTCTTCAGCTGAAAGCCACAGATGTGTCATGTGTAGTGAACGCAAAAGAGTAGCAAAAACAGCTCGTTTTTAGCTTGTTAATAGTGAGAAAGTGAAGAAAAATGGGAGCTTTACACGTTTTCGCTTGGGTTCTGTTTATGGGTTTGATTGTCTCTCAATTAAGCGCAGACCCATTTGAGGATAAGCAAGCTTTACTTGATTTTGTTAACAATTTACCGCACTCTCGATCTCTGAACTGGAACGAGAGCTCTCCAGTGTGTAATAACTGGACTGGAGTGAAATGTAGCGCAGATGGGTCGCGTATAATAGCTGTTAGATTGCCTGGGGTTGGATTTAGCGGCCAGATTCCACCTAACACTATCAGTCGATTGTCAGCATTGAAGATTTTGTCTCTTAGATCGAATATTATTAGTGGGTATTTCCCTTCTGATTTCGTTAACCTGACAAACCTGTGTTATCTTTATCTTCAGTTCAACAACTTCTCTGGTCCATTGCCTGATTTTTCCGTTTGGAAAAATCTTACTATTGTTAATTTGTCTAACAATGTGTTTAATGGAACCATTCCTCATTCATTGTCCAATTTGACTCAACTTCAAGCTTTATATCTTGCAAACAATTCACTATCTGGTGAAATTCCTGATCTTAACTTACCCAGCTTGCAGCAGCTCAATTTGGTTAACAACAATCTCTCTGGTTTTATACCAAAGTCGCTGCAAAGGTTTCCCAAATCAGTCTTTGTTGGTAATAACGTTTCTTTTGATGATAGTTCAGCTCCTAGAGTTTCGCCAGGTCTTTCACCCTCCAATGAATCAGATTTACGGCCTAAGAATGGCAGGGGGATAGGTGGAACTGCACTGGTGTTAATTATAGTGGCTGCTTGTGTGCTAGGGCTTGTGGCATTTGTGTTTTTCATAATAGCTTGTTGTGTAAGAAAGAAGAGGGAGGATGGCTATGCAGGGACATTGCAGAAGAGGGAGATGTCGCCGGAGAAAGTGGTTTCAAGGAACCAAGATGCAAGTAACAGGCTGTTTTTCTTTGAGGGTTGCAATTATGCATTTGATTTGGAGGATTTGTTGAGGGCTTCTGCCGAGGTGTTGGGGAAGGGAACATTTGGCATCGCTTATAAGGCGATATTGGAGGATGCAACCACTGTGGTGGTGAAGAGATTGAAAGAGGTGAGTGCGGGAAAACGGGATTTTGAGCAGCAGATGGAGATTGTTGGAGGTATTAAACATGAGAACGTGGCTGAGCTGAAGGCATACTACTATTCCAAAGATGAGAAGCTGATGGTGTATGATTATTACAGTCTGGGAAGTGTCTCCTCTATGCTACATGGTATGCTGCTTTTCCAATCTCGGGCATTTCTATATGATGCATAACTACTGCTGCTTTATTTTTATCTTCCTTGAACTCCTGGAAACAAATTGTTAAAGGCTTCAATTTCAGTTCATATACAAGACCGGCTTTGTTACCATGTCCATGTAAGGTCTTCTCTGTGCTTCCTTGTTGCTACTATCTTCTAAGTTAATTCTCTTTTTGGTCTTCGATCAACTTTGTGTGTAATATATTGTAAGTATTTACGATCTACCACTTTTGCTAGTGTAGAATTCTACATACATCGGCCCCTTTTTTTTCAATTAACAGATGGACTTCAGTTAGCATGACTGTCTTGGCCTTGCTGGACTTTGGTAAAGCATTTTCTCATTGTGTTAGATATACAATATACTTCCTAGTGAGAATTTTGCTGTAAAATATACTTCTTTGACATCATTGGACAAGTCAGGACAATACCTCCCCTCCCCCCATATTATATCATAGGTTTTGATGAGGCAGTTTAAGTGCTACTGATCTCAAGTCTGAATCTGAATGCTAGCACTTCCTGCACCTTTCTTTGTCAAATCTTCTTTTAGATGGTTTTGTATGTCCAATCTCTACATAACTATGACAAGTGATATGATGAAAATTGAGTTAATTATTGCATATAGAAATAAGTCAAAGTACAAAAATGGATGCTGGGGCTTTGTGGAACATTAACATTATTTGTAACTAAAATTGATTGTTTTGCTGTAATTCAACTCTGAATAAGAATATTTGTGATGTCTGAGTTAGCGGTTATTGGATGGTGATGCATATGCATCAGATGGTAAGATATTGTGAGATGTGATGGTAACTCTGATGGGGCTTGGTTCTTTATTTTCTCAACTAACAGGTTCATATTGATCTTTAAGGATACTGTTTCTGTGCTCTGTCAAAGGAGAAACATGAACACATAGGTGGAAGGGTTCACTATGCTGACTTTAATATTAACTTCAGCATTAGTTCTAATACTCAAATGTGACAGCACTTCTCCTTCTGCAAAACTCCGTGATTTGTGTTTTCTGTAATTTCATATCTTTAAGAGCTTGATGTGCAAAGATGATTTTGGTAGAAGAGTGAGCTTTAAAATTTGTGTTAGTGCTTCAAGGATTATTCTTCTAGTGTCCCTAGTGTGGTTGGTCAGCGTCATTTTGATTATTGATCATGAAATATAAGACCTTGCTCTCTTGTACCAGCTGGATAAACCTACTTCTCTATCTCAAAATCTTTGTTCTAGAACGCAACACAGTATATGCTCAGTCTTTTTGTGGTCTAAAATGGTCAAGCATTATTTTTATGGATCTCCTTGCAATGCATCTGTTTTTACAGGTAAGAGAGGAGAAGGTAGAATCCCTTTAGATTGGGATACTCGAATGAGAATAGCTATTGGTGCCGCAAGAGGCATTGCTTGTATCCATCTTGCGAATGGTGGGAAGTTCGTTCATGGCAACATCAAGTCCTCAAACATCTTTCTCAACTCCCAACAGTATGGTTGTGTTTCTGATCTTGGTCTAACAACTATTACAAGTCCACTAGCCCCAGTTATTGCCCGTGCTGCCGGTTATCGGGCCCCAGAAGTGACAGATACCCGGAAAGCAACACAAGCCTCTGATGTCTACAGCTTTGGTGTGGTGTTACTAGAGCTCCTCACAGGAAAATCCCCGATACATACTACTGGTAGTGATGAGCTTGTCCATTTGGTCAGGTGGGTTCACTCAGTGGTTCGTGAGGAGTGGACAGCAGAAGTTTTTGACCTAGAGCTGTTGCGTTATCCCAACATAGAAGAAGAGATGGTGGAGATGTTACAAATAGCAATGGCTTGTGTGGTCAGGATGCCTGATCAGAGACTTAAAATGCCTGAAGTCATCAAAATGTTAGAGAACATTCGGCGAAACAATGCTGAGAATCGGCCAAATTCTGAAAACAAATCTGAAGGTTCAACACCACCTACACTGGTAGTTGGTGAGAACTAACTCTACATTCAGAGTGAGTGAGTGAACCATTTGGCTATCTTTTCTTTTTTAATTTTTATTTTTTTTCCAGTTCTGGTGGCATATTTTGATTTGTGGTGTATTTCATTTAAATTCATCTTTAAAATGTTGTTTGTCCACTCTTAATGAACAAATTCTGATAGACATTAGCATGCTTATCCAAGTTTGAGTTTGTTCAGTTTTATGCATCCATGTATCTGTAGGTTGTTGTCTTGTTTAATGTTTGTGTCCATTATCAACAACTTGAAGCTCATTTAAGCCCACACAGACTTTTTCCAAAAAGGTCGAGCAGCTATTGCTTTCCCGTCAAAGGCAAAAGCAAATCTGTTCGACAACTTCACGAGGCCCCCTCCCTCCTATTAAGTTTGATCTGTAAACATCGGATTTCTGGCAGTCAAAAGAAAAAGAATAATAAATCTTGTCACTAAACTGGTCAAATATATTTTAATTATTTTCTAAAGTAAATAATTACGGCAATAAGTCAAAAACAGACAATTACTACATGTTGCCATTATTAACATATAATTAATAAAAAAAATAAATAGCTTCCATGTATGACAAAGCAAGCATATATGATTATGCACATGCATCAGAATCTAATGATGAAAAATCTGATGTTTGCCTAACTGTCCACGTATTTAGTCAAGCACGTCATAGATGACTATTCCTCGGTTGAACGAAACATGAACTTAAAATAGAAAGCTTAGTCCAAAAAAAAAAAAATCAGGGAATTTTTTTAACACCCCTCAATTTATATCAGCCCAATGTCGGTCCAATTAATTTTAAGCCAAAATTTAATACTTATATTTTAGTAAATATTAATTTACCCTTAAATTATCTTATTTATATTAAATATAAGCAGTCTTAATAGGTTTCAGTGTCCTAAACTCGGTTATAAGATTATAGACTCCCAACTCAGTGAGTCAGTAAAAAAATAAATCTTGACAACTCAGTGACTCAACAGAAAAACAAACTGACGACTCAATTACTCAATGACTCGATAAAGCCAAACTGAAAAGTCGGCAACTCGGTGATCTGACAGAAAAACAAACGATGACTCTTTAAAATAACGGTTCTCTGTATTTTTTTTCTTTTCCAATTCGATGACTTTGTGGGAAAGGTTTGTTGAGTAAAAATCAAACACCCATCATAAATAGAGATGGAGGCTACGATGTTGATGTATTCGTCTTCAACCAAACACCAACATCGCTATGTTTTTTTTCTTTCTTCTCTGCACCTCTTCGTCACACCCGCACGACTTTTTCGTGTTCCCTCTTTAACGAAAATACCAATTTGTTGTTTCTAAAAGTGGAAGATAAACAGTTTGAGAGGGTTTGATTTATTTTAGGGTAATTTTGTCCGGAAAATAAATAATGAAGGGTATTAAAGTAATTTGAAAGACTGGAGGCGATGAGGATGAAACTTTTAATAAGATGGGATTATTTTAAAAAATCCCTTAAATATAGGGCTATCTTGATTCTTTCCAAAATTAATGAGTGTATGGGTAAATACCAAGAAAAGTAAACAGAAGAAGATGATTAAACGGGTAAAAACGCGTCGTAGAGAATATAAAAGATGGAGATAATAGAGTGTTTGTGAAGGGGGGGTCCACAACATCGATTACCAATAACAGAAGAGGTCCAGCTCTTGAATCAATCATTATTATTTTCATTGTTAATAATTAAATATTTTTTAAAAAAAATCTAAATATAAAGATAAAATAGATATAAAACACATTTTACTGTAAGCCTCTCCGTCCTCTTCTTCTCGAAAGAATCTAATAATAATAACCAGGAGGATCTCTCTCAGGTACTCTCTCTTCTCTCCTCTACAAGTTTTTTCTTTTTATTTTCTCATTTATTTTGGATTCTGAATCAAAGGCCAGGCTGATCTAGGGTTTGTTTTTGGAAATTTCATTTTTTGAAAAAAATTAAAAAAAAAAATCAATAGAGAGAAAAGGTGATGGCATCGAAGCGGATCTTGAAGGAGCTGAAGGATCTCCAGAAAGATCCTCCTACCTCTTGCAGCGCAGGTTCGTTATCAGTCTCTCTCTTTTCGTTTCTTTTCTGTTGCTTTTGATCTCGTAGATTTGTCTTTCGCCATTTTTTTTCTTATTTTGTGATCTTCTTATGTTTCATTTCTATTTAGATTTTATGTCTCTTTGTAAAAGGAAATGAGCTTTTTAAAACAATTTTGTGGTAATAATTTGTCATTTTACAAATCTTTTGAGAATTTTTTGTTTTGTTTACGATAATTTTTAACAAGAATTGTAGATACGCTATAATTTTTTTCATGTGAGGGTTAAATTTTTTGACTTTAGAGATGGGTCTTTCTATTTGTTGCTGATTGTAGTTTGCGTGTAGAGTTGATGAGAATCTTAGTGGGAAATTGTTAATTCCAGATAGTTTACAATGAGATTCATTTGCTTTTTTATTTGTTCGACCATTTTCTCTGGAAAGCTAGATTAGTAAAATTGAGGTATTAAGGATGCAATTGGATTAACATGGAATGGTTCTTAGAATAGCATGCAATTTAAGGGCATTATTTGTCACTTACTATACACGCCCAACGTTATTTCTTCAGCAGTTCTGAGTAAAAGCTATTTATAAGCTTGATCTAGAAGACTAAAAAAGTCTCATCTTTGTGATTGCTTCTTGTTCAAAAGTTTATGCAAGCTGATTTTCTTGTATCAGGCCCTGTTGCTGAAGACATGTTTCATTGGCAAGCAACGATTATGGGTCCTCCTGATAGTCCATATGCAGGTGGAGTGTTTCTAGTCACAATTCATTTCCCTCCAGACTATCCATTTAAGCCACCTAAGGTAATTATTATACTTCTGATGCTGAAAATCAAAAATTTGTAATTTGTTTTCATGGCAATCATGTTTTGATTGCTCCCTTTTTTTTTCTAATGTAGACTTGCAGCTGCATACATAATAATTTTGTTCTCAATAATACCTATTAGCATCAAAATATGTAGCCTTCATCTTAATATGGATATCACTCTTTCCATAGCCCAGCAAGTGTGTTTACGTTATATACTATTACACTTAGGTCGTTTTGACTTAGAATTTTCACCCTAATTCATATGANTACCATGGAGCATCATTCATGTTGTGAGTGAGCATTACCAATTGTGTTTTCATTTTAATTTCCGAAGGTGTCTCTCATTAGATGGTCAAGTCACTAGACTGAGAGTTGGTTTATCTTGCCGTGTTGGTGATTAGTAGAACTATATGGAATAAGATTTTAATATATATATATATATATTTTTTTTTTTTTTAATTCACACTGTTATATTTGATATCATTTTCTTGAAAGTTTGAACAAAATGATTATGTAAAGCTACCATTGATTTTAATCTTGGATTTTGTTTGTGTGGAAAAGATGATTAATGCTAGGTCCTTGGCTTGAGACCATCTCTCAAATTCGTTTCATGAGACCAGAGGATCCTACTTCAACCTTAGGATGTAGGGTTTTCTTACTAATTATAGGTTCTATTTGATGGCTAATTGTATGCGGAACTTCAGTAGTATGTATTGTCACTTTTGACATTCAGTACTCCTAACAAGAAGATCAAAAACATTTTTGCTCAAGGAAAGAGCTTCAACTTGGTTTCATTAAGAATATACTGTAGACCATTGTTAATGATTTGGAATTTGCTTATATCATGAGACACATATGCTTTCAAACTTAAATGCTCCCTAAACCAAAATTATGAATCTCCCTGTCGTGAAACACATATACTTTCAAACTGAAATATCCTTCCAACCAAAATATTCATCTCCATATGTATTCCACTTTTTGAGAAGGTAGCTTGGATGTCATTAACGGATGAAAGACTAATGAAAATTGTAGTTCTTAATCTGACATGTTTTGCCTTTTTTTATGCGGATTATTGTGTTGTGCAGGTTGCATTCAGGACAAAGGTCTTTCATCCTAATATCAACAGCAATGGTAGCATTTGCCTTGACATATTGAAGGAGCAATGGAGCCCTGCGCTGACCATATCCAAGGTATTGAATCATGTTTTTCTTTTAAAAGTGCATTGTGTTGGTACCCACACAATTATGTGCACAAGTTTTGAATTACATAGAAACAATAGCCCTGAACCCGAAGCTGTGTTAGCAAGTATTGGGAAATGATTCTTATTTGTTTACTTTAGGTGTTGCTCTCAATTTGTTCACTGTTAACGGACCCAAATCCTGATGACCCTTTGGTGCCGGAGATTGCCCACATGTACAAGACCGACCGGAGCAAGTATGAGACAACTGCCAGGAGCTGGACCCAGAAGTATGCCATGGGCTAGTTTGCTGCTGTGTGTGATGGGAGGGCTTCTTTCCCCATGGCTTTGGTCTTTAAACTATTATGTATGAATCAACAAGTGTGACATATCTCCCTCTTGGACTCGGGACCATAAGGGAGAGTTATGAATTCAGCCCTCCTAAAACCACATTTACTGCTTTTAATTGTTTGTATGGAAATTATCTTTTATACTTCCATGTATTCTATTGTTGCTGGCCTCCTCTTCCTCTTAGCTGGTTTGTTTAAAAAGCTGACTCACATTTTTTCACCCTGATCCCGACCCTTTCCCTATAATGATACGAACTACTTTAATTTAAGCAAAGAAAACCGTAGCTGTTAAATTAGGTGACTTGCATCTCAATGCTCCCAGAACAAGCCAATTTATTACCTAATGTAAGTGGTTGGTATAAAGTGAAAAACGGTAGCAGCAAGTCTTGCAAAAGAAAACGGGCAATCTAAGGAAGACACCCTTTCATGGCTCACTGTTCGTTAGGGCGGGCCTGAAGCATTAAGATCAAATTTAGGCTATGGTTGAACGGTGAAATTCATTTCTACACAGGTCGACTAACCTGAAGGATAAACTAGTAACATAATCGAGGGTAATACTTCCTGGACCGGGATAGAGTTGAGCATGTCGAATTAAACTGAAGGCCCAGCCCACAAAGTAAGCACAATTTTATCCTGGCCCATCCTTGCTTCTAATAATGAATCAAAATCAGTAGCAAAACCATCCTAAGATTATATTGTAAATGTAACTCTATTTTTGTTTTAGCTGATAGTCTGAGAAAGGAAATATAGTTTATTTTTGTAATTAATCACGTCAGCACTTTAACAGTACCAAGATAGTTATATACCTTTCTATCATTTACGATAGAATCAAGTTCATCTTAGAAGGTGAAATAAAAATAAGATCCAGATCCATTACATTGGCAATGACACATTGGACCAAATCCAAGAATAGGTAAGTGGACATGGCCCATAAAAGTTTCTAAATATGACAGCCCAGCCCACCCAAATGTCCATGCAGCCATATCATATGCGGGGGGTTTGGCTGTAGATAGTCCAAATAGTTGCATACATCTCAGAATTTTTCATTCTGCTGCAAATCCAGTGATCAATGGCATTGAGGATTGCGGAAATCATATGGAAGGGGCTTCGAGTTCTCTTTATTAGTTTGAAAGATTCTGAAAACCCACA
>JANKKC010002019.1:0-20995 GCA_026225755.1 Bursera bipinnata
GTTAAACATGTCTTGAATGATAAAATGAGTAGTCCTTGTTGTTTACTTCAAATCAAAACGAGCTTCAAAGTGGATATTTTTTTTTTTTAATAGTGATTACTGCTGATTTTAGCATTTGTTATTGCTGTAAAATGTCAAATTTGTTTTTTGTATGTTAGCATAAGTGAGTTTGATTTTGGGAAGCTCATACGAAGGGATTTTTCAATGTTTTCCTTTGATTTTGGATTTTGGGTATTGTTGTTTGGTGAATATTTTAATGGTGTGATTTTGTAACGGTGTTTGTCTATGGAGAAATGAAGGAAAATAGTGCCTAATCTTAGGTTGTGGATTCTCATGGGTATAAAGGATATTTCAAGTTATTGCTTGTTAGAGATTAATCTTAAATATATTTTTTTTACATTCAATGCCTATTAAATAATTGAGTTAGGCAAGTGACTTAGTTTTTTTAACTTATAATTTACTATAATCTATGACCGAAAAAGAAAAATTAAAAGGTAGTCTTTTTCATATCAACTAAGTAATTATTTCTACCATTTGATTAAAAAAAATAAATGACTGTTAAATAATGTTAAAATTTTAAGTTATAGTTAGAACCTAAATAATTATGCAATGTAATTTTTATGGTTGCTCAATAGCCTAATGGTTGTTTTGAAACTGGAAACGGAATCCTACTAGTGTAACTAATTCATTTTAGTTTTAAGACATAATAGACATTTCAATGTGTGCAGATAGTTTATAGACTTAGGGCCAGTTTGGTATTGTTGTAGTTGCAGAAATAAGCAACCTCTACTTTGCCATAGAAATAAGCAATTTATAATAAATTAGAGGTGGTTGATAAACAACTTTTAAAAACAGTTTTGCTTGTTTTAAACGCGAGATAAAAGTGTTTGAAATTTTTGTTGCTTTTACTTTTATTATGTTTAAATTACCAAAATAGACATATGTATTGTATCTTTATAATCTTTAATTATTAATATTGTATAATCAACTTTTTTAAAATTATTTCTAATAATCTATATAGAAATAATCATAATTTTATATAAATAATAATATTTATAATATTTTAAAAACTTAATTAAAGAAAGAATATATGAATTATATAGCTAATAAAAGTTTAAATTATTTTTAATTTAATTTAATACTAAAAATAATTTAAAATTAATATTATAATTTCAAAATAGACATATATCTATATAATAATTTAAAAATTCATAAAAGTATATTAAATAAATACATACAAAGCAATAAATAAATAAATCTTGTATTTTTAAATTTTTCATTAGGATAATTTTGATTTTTTATATTATAAAAAAGAAGCAGCCCTCTAAAAACAGGGAATTTTTTTGTCTCTAGAGCTCTTTATAAGACTAATTTATTTATATAACATCTAATTTTTAAAATAGTTTTAAAAATATTCTTAAACACTTTATATGCTTTTAATGTAAATATAAATACGTATATTTGTGTGGCAGAAATATACCCAAACTGGCAATTAATTAATGACAACGGATCTTTGACTACTTATAAAACTTACAGAGAGAAATGATTTTGAGCTAAACCTTGGGGTTCCCAACAATTTCCCCTACACATATTACTGATCATGTGTGATAGGGTCTACCATAACATTATAAATCTAACTAATAAATGAATGACATGTGAAAAAACTTTTTGATCAAAATGATGACTTTTTAATTTATTTATTTATTTAAAAGATGTTCGAGCATAAAATTACAAACACATTCCAATGTTTTTGGGCAAAGTAATATCGTCAACCCTCATTTTCACAATGTCTAAAGGGAAATATGTTATATAACCTTAAAAATATTGTAGAAAATACAGAAATTTGCCATTTCAAGATCATTTCAATTTGCTTTTGTAGGAGCTGATTTCTACACCTTGAAACAGTGGATTGGATTGGGCGCCTACTTGCAGGGCTGATGCATTCCAAGGAAGCTCATCTTCAAAAACACCTCTTCCTGAAATCCAAATTGGTAGTATGTTTATTAGNCTGAGTGAATGGTAGAATCTTCTAGCTCGGCTCCAGCTTGTCTTGTTCTCCAAGGAGGGGTAGGCAGCTGCAAAATCACTCTGATGCCTAAGTCAGTTACCAGAAGTGTTTAGGATATAATCAAAGAGTGATAATCAGTGTAAAAGAAGCATAAAACGAGAGAAAAGTAGAGAAGATGAAGTAATGAGGCTGGTTATTGCTTTTCCGCTCGTTTTTCTTCTTGGAGAGAGCTTAGAGAAGAGTTATTGATGGATTCCGCCTGCCTTTGACTTTTTCTATTTATTTTATTTGTTGGGCCTTGGGCTCCATATAAACTCTTGGGCCTGGGCGTAGGCTTGGCCCAGTGCTAAAGCCTGGCCCTTCACCTATGGGTGCATGGCTTACGGTCTTAGGTGTTGGTAAAGGTGTTAGTCAATGGTAGTAACTATTGGAAGTTTCTGGCTTTGACTGTCGGTTGTGGCAGTGGATGTTAAAAATCGATATTCGATGGAATTGGCGGTGGCATTGGGTTTGTTGTAAGGTAATTTCGATGGGTTTGCCACGTGTGGTGACTGCAGTAGGTTGGTGTTGAGATGCTAGTTGCTTACTGCGACGTTGGTGGTCTTAATTTTGGTTGTAATTTAAAATTTCTCTATAATTAAATGCAATTAACAAACGAATGTATAATCAATATATGCGTTTATTTCAACTTATTTACAACCCTACTTGAAACAGACGCAGCAACGAATGAGAGAGCGTTTGCTCACGTTCTGTTCACAGTCAATTGCACCAATTTTGATGTGAATAAAGAGTTACCGGTGAAGAGATCAAAATTGTCAAAAGCAGCATTATCATTGAGGTTCACTGTTGGAGTCAAGTGGCCGCTTAAGTAAAGACATGAAGCCGAAGACATCATGCCTTCAATAATCACGTTTGGAGGTGGGCCAAAATGCAGATGGAGAGGTCCTCGCACGTGATCTTCGACTCAAAAGCAGAAGCCAATCTACCATATTAGACAAATTATGGACCATCTTATCGCACATGTTGGCCCAATTGACAATCTTATCGTTAGTCAAAGGTCACCGGCGTCCGGCATTATGTTTGAGACGGCCCACATTCAATAATTACTAAAAGAGATTTTAAATATATAATCTAGATTAAACAATTAAAAAAAAAAAAAAAGACAAAATATGAGGAATCTCCTAGAAGATAAAGTAAAGCAACAATTGTGTAATACTATTAATGATAAGCCTAGGAAGAAATGCCGTAAGTTTTGGCATCAAAATGATAAGTTTGGTCCAACAATTTTACCCTTGCTTGCTTTACTACTACACGACGAAAAACAGCCTTTTCCTCCGCATGCACAGTGACCATTCCTTTTCCTCTAATATTTTGAGACTGGCTCGGAACGATGCAATTAGGATACAAGTCCACGTAGTGTATAACGTCCAGTAAAGTAATAACTTGAACCATGCCGCTCAGGACAGGCAGCACTGCTGCTCGTCAACCACCAAATATCTTAACAAATATCTTTTTCAGAAAATTCTGACATTTATTTATTAATTAATTTTTATCTATAAAACCACACTCTACCACTCTCTACTCTCATCACTCCAACGCTTCCACTGTCACCATTTCTTCTCTCTCTCATCCAAAATGCGAGTCCCATTTGCCGCCCTCATCTTTCTGCTCACCCTCGCGCATGCAACTCAGCTCAATGGAGCCTCGCAGCCCAACACCGTCCACTTCGACACCGGCGGCCTGAGCCGAGAAAGCTTCCCCAAAGGCTTTGTGTTCGGGACGGCGACGTCCGCGTATCAAGTGGAAGGCATGGCCCACCAGGAGGGCCGTGGACCCAGCATCTGGGACGAGTTTGTGAAAAAGCCTGGTACTCACTCATTAATTTAATTAATTTTAATTAATTATTGGAATTAATCAAGATTTTAATTAT
Source organism: Bursera bipinnata (assembly GCA_026225755.1). Taxonomy (NCBI): domain Eukaryota; kingdom Viridiplantae; phylum Streptophyta; class Magnoliopsida; order Sapindales; family Burseraceae; genus Bursera; species Bursera bipinnata. Next base: position 3,939 of record JANKKC010002019.1, read on the forward strand.
TATTATTTTCTTTTCTTTTAATACATGACAGGTATTGTAGCCAATAATGCCACCGGTGAGGTTAGCGTCGACCAGTACCACCGCTACAAGGTAAAGACTTCTTCATTATTTCCTATGAATAACAACAATTCTAAATATACAAAATAATTTATTAGATATTTCATTTATTATAATTTTTACTCATATTTTATTAACTCAAATTATATATAAGAACATTAATTTAATATTTTTTGAAAGAAAATATCATATTGTAATACTGGATTGGTAACATTACTTGAAATATATAGTTTTAGCAAGGATTTATTTTTTTTAAATAAAAAATCGAAGCTGCAAATAATAATAAAAGAAAGAATTTCAATCACTGGATAATTTTGATTATATTTGGTGATTTTTTTAGTTACTATTGGATTTTAAGAATTTAAATAAAAATTTTCAAAATTTATAATAATAGTTACAAATTTCATGCAATAATTGTTCATAAATCAAGCATAATATTCTTCTAAAATAAAAATTGAATTAGAAACAAATTTTTTTAAATAATTGATTATAATAATAACTTTGTTTAAAATTTTAAAATTTAAAAATTTTTGAAGGTTGTGTGGACAATATTGATTTTATTTTATCGAGACACCTTACTCTCTGCAGCACTGGAAAAGTCACATGGGCAAAAAAAGTTTTTTATTAATTAATTGAATATAATAATAACGTCAAGACGTGTACATGTCCCAAGGGCGTCGGTGCCCTTCTGCAGTCAGTCGTGATTATCTGTCCCGGGCATTTGGCATTTGTTCATGACTCAACGGAGGGAAATTTTTTGGATACCTTAAAAAAAGTATATACTAAATTGTAACGCTTATATTTTATCTATTTTCAAAATAGTACTCTTAAAATATAAGAGTTTCAAAAACATCCGAATCTAAGGTTAACCAAAATCAGAGGGATACCCTTGCTAGTGAATGATATTATTGAATTGATATAATCTTTTAGTCTTGAATTTAAAACAATTTTTAAAAAATATAGGATTTTTTCAGACTCTGGTATTGTAACACTACTTATCGAGCTTCTGTTTAAGTTAATAATTACTAATGTAATAGTAGATGCTTTTTGATACTTAGAAAGATTATTGTATTAATAGTTAAAATAAGTAACTGAAATTTAAAAAAAAAAAAAAAATTCCATACATACTGCACAAACTTGTACTCTAATCAAAATTTTCATTACATCAAGTTCTATGCTTTTTCTAAGTTTCCAGTAAATTCATGGGAGGCTCAGTTACTATGATTGGCAGTGTGTTCTGATGCCAGAAACTTTGTGACACAATGGGGTTTCGAAACAATGCTAACTGCTAAACTGGAACTGCAACTCGAATTAATTGAGATAAAATGGCTCACAAACATAATGTCTGTTACAGTTTGGATTATGATAAAATTCACTATTTAGAAGATGCGGCTTAGTTCTTTTTCTTATGGAATTTACAATCTATTTCTGGTGTTACAGGGAGATGTTGATATCATGGCAAATCTGAATTTTGATGCATACCGGTTCTCCATATCATGGTCCAGAATTTTCCCATGTAATTAGCTTATCTACTTGTTGATTTTGCATCAAGGCAAGGAAAATTATCACTGGCCTTACTTGACCTTCTCCAATCCATTGATGTTGCAGATGGAAGTGGGAAAGTAAATTGGAAGGGAGTTGCATACTACAATAGGTTGATCAACTACTTGCTTAAGAGAGGTAAAGTTTAATGGAGATTATGCTAATAGAACATTTCTTGAGGGATCTTATTTTGTCTTTTAAATGGTTTCGTAGGTATTACTCCATATGCAAATCTTTATCACTATGATCTTCCGTTAGCGCTTGAGAAGAAGTACAATGGATTGCTAAGTCATGAAGTAGTGTAAGTGCAATAACTGTTGCTAAATTTTGATTCATGAATCTTTCTTCGTTTTAGTTATCTTAGATAAATTAGATTCAACAGACACAGATGTCCGTTGCATATTATGGCAAAGGAATTGTCTCTTACTTAGATCTAATTTGAATGCATGTTTGAACCATATAGGAAAGACTTTGCTGATTATGCGGACTTTTGCTTCAAGACCTTTGGAGACAGAGTAAAGAACTGGATGACATTTAATGAACCCAGAGTGGTGGCTGCTCTTGGTTATGACAATGGTTTCTTTGCTCCTGGGAGATGTTCCAAAGCATTCGGAAATTGTACAGTTGGCAACTCTGCAACAGAGCCTTATATTGTTGCACATAATTTGATTTTATCCCATGGAGCAGCAGTTCAGAGATACCGTGAAAAATATCAAGTAAAGTAGCTATTAATATCTTGGTCTGAAATTAATTTTTTTATTATGAGCATGCTGTCACCTGTTTGATATGTAAAATGTGCATAATCTTAGGAGAAGCAAAAGGGAAGAATTGGAATTCTCTTAGATTTTGTTTGGTATGAACCTCTTACAAGATCAAAAGCAGACAACTATGCAGCTCAAAGGGCAAGAGACTTTCACGTCGGATGGTAAAGAATTTTTTGTCTTTCCTCTGAACTCAGATAATTTAGACTTGGCCTATTCTATCAAATAATTTGAACATTGGAAGTAAATGTATGAGTGCAATATCATTTGACACTTGAACTGATCAGAAGTAATAATGGCTGGGCTTGTTTTAGGTTTATTCATCCCATTGTTTATGGTGAGTACCCAAAAACTATGCAAAATATCGTTGGCAAAAGGCTACCCAAGTTTACAAAAGAAGAGGTTAAGATGGTGAAGGGATCCATAGATTTTGTGGGTATTAACCAATATACCACCTACTACATGTATGCTCCACATCAAAAAAAACCAAAGCACTTGGGCTATCAGCAGGACTGGGATGCTGGATTTGCTTGTAGGTTCTTGATCGATTAGTCTTTCAAATAGAAAGAAATTAGTGTTGTGGTTGAACCTGCTACTGTTACTAAACTTTAGTCTCTTGTGAACTATGCAGATAATAAGAACGGAGTGCCAGTTGGTCCAAGAGTAACTCAACTAATTCTTTTATATTACATTTTCCTTTCATTTTCTGATCAGAAATCACAATTTAGTTTCATTTTATAATAAATTGAATATTTGCAGGCATATTCTTATTGGCTTTACAATGTACCTTGGGGTATGTACAAGGCTTTAATGTACATAAAAGAGCACTATGGAAACCCAACTGTCATTTTGTCTGAAAATGGTAAGAGTCAACTAAGGTTGCTCTTCAATATATCAAGTTTTATTAGATTTTATTGGATTTTTGTACGAGTATAAAGGAAAACATTGAAACTACATTCTTATATTGTTAAATTGTGGTCTGCAGGCATGGATGATCCAGGAAGTGTTACTCTTCCAAAGGGTTTGCATGACACCACAAGGATCAACTTTTACAAGGGCTATTTGACTCAACTGAAGAAGGCAGTTGATGATGGAGCAAATGTTGTCGCCTACTTTGCCTGGTCATTGCTTGATAATTTTGAATGGAGATTAGGCTACACTTCAAGGTTTGGAATTGTATATGTTGATTACAGCAACCTAAAGAGGTACCCTAAGATGTCTGCTTATTGGTTTAAGCAACTGCTTAGGAGAAAAAAGCATTAAGTAGCAAGAATGCTTCATGTTTTAGTTGTGTGTTGACAGAGCAAAACTACCTGTCTTTATCAAAGTAATAAGTCTCCTATAATGTTTAGCTACTATTGCTTTCACTTTCTGCTGAAACTGTAAGAAGAGGCTCAGGCATTGAGAAAACTTGAATAAAAACTGCAAAAATGCTCAAGAAAGCTTGTTCTGATGCACTTTGCTGTACACCTATATGCATATTTTTGTTTCCCCTACTCAGATCACAATAAAGTTAATTGGCTTGCTCTTCTCCTTAACATCCTGGGCAAAATGGCCATGGACTGCTTTAAAATTTGCATGTGCACAAGTGAAGAAGGGAAACACTTGTATGAATTTTATGCAACATTTTCTGGGTATTCTTCCTTGGCTTTTCTGATGAGTACTATTTAACATATCAGATACTATTGACATTATAACACATCAACTACTCTGATGGATTCATAGCCCATGTGGCATATTGGAAATGCAAATTTGAAATGAGTTATTTATCAATGAAATTCTAGACTGCAAATCTCAAAGAAAATGGCTTTGCTATTTCATATTTGATTATTACTTTTACAGAAGTTTCAACGTTAATAAGAAAAGACATCCAACTGATTAAACCACCTGGAAACTTCCGTTTCCAGATTTATTCGTTGTTTTTAAAATCAAATACATGTGACATCATTTGACGAATCCCTTTTCCCTTCCTCACACCATTCCATTCAAGTAAATAACTATTCTGTTCAAGGATAAATACATTATCGTTCCCTTGAGGGGTTTGTGGGTAACAATTAAACCCACAAAGTTTGAACTGAGAAAGAAAAAAACCAAATAAAGTTTAACTACAACAATTGGATAATCGATCATTCATAAATTTTAAAAAAGAAATTTTAATGTTGTACACGTGAAAAGAAATTCAAGATACTGGTACTCTTATTTACAGATCTGTTGGAATTACTTTTCTGTCTCTTCTCATCTTTACTTCTCTCTTTCCTTTTAGAAATCCTTTTAGGCTTAGAATTCACGCTCTCTTGGGAATCCAGTGTCTTATTCAAGTCTGACCTTTCTACCTCAGTCACCGCTGAAACTTGTTCTCTCTGATCCAAGTGACTTTCATTTAGCAGTCTTTTCCTGCAATGGCTGTTTTCAGGAACCTTTTGTGGAATGATATCGGGAGTAGTAACATACAAAAAATCCAACTTCTCATCCTCAGTCACAGCCAAAACTTCTTTCGTAAAGGTTTTTAGCTGGTCAAAGTGAATCTTATCAAGTTTCCTTTTCTTGAATGGGTTGTTGTCGGGAACCTTCAATGGAATGTCATCAGGAACCATTGCAGTTTCAACTTTCTCATGATTTTCTAATGGCGAAACTAATTTCTGGAGGGCTGCAACCTCATCGAAGCGCTTCATTTCAGTGAGAACTGGATCCTGTTTCATTACTTTATCTGCAACTGAAAACTAGGACCTTGTAAGAAATATGATGATTCTATTCTATGAAGATATCTATTTAAAGTGCATATGTGTAGCACAAGCACATATTAAATGTGCATGGTACTTATGAATTTGTTTATATAAGCCAGCTGTATAAAATAATAATAATGAATTTAAGGGTTAAATAACTTGCCTGCATTTTCTTTTTCCATGGTTTTATGTGAAGAAAGTACCACAAAACCAGTTTCCATCGCAATTTTGGGCTTCTGGGGTCTATTAGAAGTTTTAATGACAACAGAACCTTGGTGATGCCTTGAACTTGGAGCACAATCAAAGGCCTTCATGTTTACTGGGTCTAAGCGCCCTTCAGCAATTGCAGTGGCCACTGATGGAGGGATTTCTCTAATATTATTCATAATAATCAAGGGAAAAAATAGTCTATGCACAGGTATATACAGCGTACATAGGCTTCTGTCCAGCATGGTATTAGAAAGAAATGAAACGATATCAAACTTTTAAGATTAATATGGACATCCTTATCATATGGATAAGATACCCTGATAAGAGAGCTGTGGAACAACTTCACTGCTGGTGTATACATATACTCATAATTGCTGTTATAACTCGCATAGAATTGCCAATGTCTAAGAACAAAAAATGGTGTCCCAAAGGCATTAGGCAAATATGCCTGGCATGGCGGCAACTACTAACAAGCTAACTATCCAGATAGGTAACTTTGCAGCAAATTCTGCAACTTTAAAATAAAAGAAAATTAAATTTATTAAAGGATACGGTCCTAGAAAATCAAGCTCTCCATCTAGAGACTGCAGAAGTTCTTGTGGAAGAGGTTTAATATGTATGAGCTTCTTGGCGTGACTGTCATATCTAGAAATTAAAAAAAAAAAAAAAAAGGTTTAAAAGGCATCACATGTAAGAAAAATGACTTTGAAACTCAGGGACTGAGTTGTTGAATTAACCTAATTTTTACCCTTTACATACATTCGAGCATGCTGGAACACTGCAACTGCTTCTCTGAAAGTTTTGGGGTAATCTTCAGGCATTTGACTGCCCTTGTCAATCTTTAAAACTGATAAAGCCTGTAAATACAAGTGATGACATGTAATTATAAACTTAAGGTCTGCTGATGTAATTAAAATTAACATTATCATATGCAATTTACCAAGGAAATTACCACTATATTATTGAAGCCTAAAGAGAAATTTTTTATCTTTTCTCACTATTATATTTTAAGAATATAGTTTGATTAAATATAGACATCTGCCCCACCAGCAGTTTTAGATTTCAAAACATAAAAGATTAGAAAGAAAAAGGTTAAACTCCAGAAAATTTGCATTTACTCCATGCCTGTACATTCTAGATCAGAATCATGTCTGCTGACTATGACCGTTTTAATCATTGTTAGGAAAAGGAGCACCGCAGCGCACCTTACTCAGTTTATATCTTCTCTTGAGGAGGTTTAGAGAATACATACACGTTCTAAGTTCCGATATTTGGAAGCCATGGAATATGCCTTTGCAATCCCAATTCCTGGAACAGAAGGAAGGAAATCACAGCCAGCCAACACACACATACCTGTGAAAACATCACAACAAAAGCCAATTCCTGATTCAGTACAAAAATAGAATGAAGTATTGTTTCCTCCCACCATTAAACTGACGTGGGTATAAGGATCATCCATAGATGTATAATAGAACCACGCCTGTCATCATCAAAATAAACATTGTGGTATCGAATTGGTATTTGATTTTGCTTCTGGTTTAATGTCGTCTGCTGGAAAAACTCGGTTGGAGTTCTGTTCAAATACCTGACAATGCATTCACTATCATAACAAGGCATTCATTTGTCACACTAGACTCACCTATAAACAATTCGTTATCAAAATTTCGGAAGGATGGTGTAGAGGTTTCTGATTCTAGAACTTTGTCTAGCACTAGCTCTTCACCATTGCCATGTCGATCCATCTTAAATATGGTCTGTTGGAAGCCAATGCAAATCAAAACAACTTCAATTAGAAACAGAGAAAATAAACATCAGGAGAGTAGTAAACCTCGATCTTGTACCATATCAAAGTTTGGTGGATATGCTTACAGCTTGGCAGCCATATGCTATTAGATCACTGTCTTCAGTAATGACTGCCACGATTCCACCTTTTTCTACTTCAAGACTCGACAGGTATGCTAATTGAGCATCAGCCTCATATGGGGCTACCACAAATTCAATGTTCTCTGATTTTAGTATCTGTATAGCAAGCATGAAAAGTAATTGGCTATAAAGATTCTATCTTCATTAGCAGTTAGACTTATTCAGGATTTAAGTGGTTAAACATAAATGACAACCATTTACCTGAATCAGTTGATGAGCCATGGCTGGAGTGATGCTAATTGCTCTCTGCATGTAAAGAAAATTGTACACATTAAATTGCAATTATTTGATTTTTTCTGAAACATAATTGTATAAAGTAAAACAAACATCTTCAAGACAACTAGAACATATGTCAATGAAAAAATCTCTTTCTGGATATCATGAAGCAGAACAGATTGGTTTAGACTAAGGCTCTTAAAATAATTCTCTCATAATGAAACACGTTACGCTGTTTTCAGTCATAACACCTAACATTTTAAAACTCCTAATAAAGATTAATATTGATTAGATATTATCACTCTGTTACATATATAGACCCCTCAACACTATGAACCTTGTTGAGTAAGAATCCAAGAATGAAATTGTGCTGAGCAGTAAAAATGGTTAAGAACCGATAATATGATAATGGAAAGACCAATATGCAATATGTTCATGAAACAATTTTGGTTAGGCATAAATACCTGGAATAGCTCAGATGCAGCTTTGACATTCCCTTCTTTAAGTTTTTCCATTGCCAATTCTCGATTAGCTTCTCTTCTTCTGAAAAAAAAAAAAAAATCAACAAAAACATCAAATGCTAACTCAAAATTTCAAATTGGTAAACTAAACAAATACACTAAAACATGTTATGAACTAACATGCCTGTGCCTTTCCTGCTCTGTAGCAGCCTTGCATGGAATATTTCCACCATCAAAAACAACCACTGGAGTTATATTATAGTGACGAAGAAGGTTAATTCGATGCATAAAGTAGTTTAAGTACCGCGATTTCCTTTCACTATTCGAGTTTAAACATAGCTCCATGCTACAAGAATATGCTGCAAAATTTCCATAACAAAAGCAAATCTCAACGACCATACACACACTTCTGAAAACCAAAAATAGATAAATAAACCGTTAATCTGAGCGGAAGCCTAATTTTAAAACAAGAAAAAAATCTCTCTTGATCCATTTTAACCAAAGCTCAATCACATTGAATGAAATTTACCTCCTTTGTGAAGCCATGAATATGCATCAATACCGACCTGCAAATGAACCCAGAAAAATTTAGAAAAAATAAATAAATGGAATGAAACAAAGAAAAGATGAAAAGGGGTTTGAAGATACCCGCTTGCCAGCGTATTTGTTGATGTGAACGGGTTTAATGTAAGGTTTCATGAATTTGAGAAGATCTTTTATTCCCATTTTGTTCTTCTCTTTTACTATTTCTGGGGTTTTGTTGAATTGTAATTTTATGTTATTATACATTAGAGAAGAAGAGAATATTAATAGTAAAATATTAAGCAGAGAAAATGGCGGGAAGAAGTGCAGATGGCGGCACCTCGAACGCCATTGGATTGAAGCTCTTCTGTTGAGGTCAGTTTAGTCATTTACTATTGTGGCTTTTTACCGCCCAGTGAGATTGAATCTGTGAAAAGTTTTCGCGCCTTTTTTTTTGTGGGGAAATTAAAAGGAATTTTGTTCCTGCAGCTCAGCTTGTACTACACAAATAATTAAGGGAAAATTCATGATATTGAGTCGATTATATTATCTTTTGTGATGAACTGATAATAGTTAATGTTATATTATGCCTTTTTTTTTTTAATTGCTAACTTGATGATTATTTAGTTATATCCCCAAATGATAAAAGTAGTAGATAAATTGAAATAAATCTTCAAGCAATTATGAGTTTTAGCAAAATTTTAATTTTTTATTGTCTAAAAATATTAAATTATTGAGTAAGATGTCTAGTCGTATAATAAACCAACTTAGCAAGTCAAAACTATCAGTTATCTGGACAAATGTCTATAAAATTATTAAGCTATTGAATAATGTTAAATGTTTGTCAATCGATATTCGATCTGTCGAGTTACATCTCTGTCTTTTATAAAATAAAGGTATTCGATTTGTTGAGTTACGTCTCTTTTTTTTATAAATTAAAGGTAAACTTAGTAATTTGAACTTGGCTTATCAATTAAAAGAAAAGTGAGATTATTTGAACCATCAAATTCCTCTGTACTTTTGTTTTTCATAAAATTTATAATATTAATATGACCTTAAATAAAATTACTTTAAAAAGACTTTTAATTCTCTTTAATTATTATGCTGTATTTTCTATAATGAAGGCACACTTGACTTCTTTCATCATACAATGTATTTTAAAAACATCTACAATTTAAAATGAATTTACCACAAACATATGAACTCAAAGTTTCTATAATAAATTTTTATTCATTCTTCTTTTGATTAAAAAATCACAAATTAAATTTAATTTACTTTCTTTATAACATATTCTAATACTATATGAAAAACTTCTATTAAATTAAAAATTAACCTTTTTTATTTACTAAAGAGAACATAATCAGAAACAGAAAACACATAATAATAATAAAACAAGTTTATAGTTTACATTCGAAGACAAAAAAAAAATTATGAATCATTAAATTAAACCTTAGTTTTAAAATAAAATAAAAAGATAATTCATATTAGTTTTCGTTAGCTTTGGTTTCATATTATGAGTATTAATTTTAGGGGCCCCTACCTGCTTTATTTTAAAAAATAATTTATAATAATAATAATAATAATTAGTTTAAATAAAAATATAAAAATAAAAATTAAGAACTTAAGACTATGTCGTTTTATGTCTAAAAACTAACTTAGCCTAATGATCAAATAGTCTGTTTATATATTTTTTAGTCATACGTGTCTTCTAGACTTTGTTTAGTCATGTATATTGAACTGCTATTTATGACATGTAGTTTCACATTATTTAACTTCTGGATTATATTGAATTTTATGTATGTGATTGCCTAATTTGTGGTTGAATTAACTTTGAAAAATTGTTCAATGTAATTAAATTGTTATTATTGTTTGTAAATTATTGTTGTATTTTTTGTTATTTTGTATTTAAGCTAACTCAGATTAATTGAGTAATTATCATTGACCATTCCTACCATTTTTTTTCAATTATAAGACTTTTGCTATTTTTATTTTCTCTCATCCTTAAATTTTAAAAAAATATATTTTCGAGTCCTCTAGTTAAAAATTTGGTTAGTTAATATTTATTAACCTTCATATTCTAAAAAATTTACCATTTTACCCTTACTAACTTATATAAAAAATAACTAATTTTTCAATGACAATATTAAGTTAAATGATTAAATTACTCTTGAAATAAATACCAATATGTGTTAATATTATCCATAAAAAGTAATCTTAATATGTGTTAATATATGTTAAAGGTAATTTGTTCATTTAATTTAATATTGTCATTTAAAAATTAAGTCATTTTTTTATATGTGTTAATTAGGATAAAATAGTAAATTCATTGAAATACAAAAGTTAATAGATGTTAACTGTCAAAATTTTTAACTAGAGTATTTGAGAAGAGATTTTTTCAAAACTTAAGGATGAGAGAAGATAAAAATAGCAATAGTCTTATATCACTGAAACAAAAAAGGTAGGGGTAGTCAATGATAATTACTTTAAATTAATTTTGTAATATATTCAATATTTTTAGTATTTTTATTTAAAGTATTAAAATAAAATAAATAAATAACAAAAAAAATCATCTATTATGTAAATTAAATTTATTATACATAATATGAGTTTTATTTTTAAGTTAAATAAACGTATTTAAATAATTTTAATTAAAATACCAAATTAAAATATAAGTTGATTGGTGGGGTCTGGTTTCCCCAGGGGGAAATAATATAAACTCCCAATTAAATTTGAAGAAAACACTTAACCCCACACCTTTATTAAACTAACACTTACCCCCAAATATCTTTAAAAAACTAATACTTACCTCCCAAATATTTGGGGGGTAAGTGTTAATTTTGGGAAAACAGTGACATTTTTTGGGGAAAAAGTGTTAATTTTAGGAAAGTGTGGAGTTAAAAATTTTCTTGAAATCTAATTGGGGGGTTAGAGTAAGTTCCCCGTTTCCCCAGGCCATGAGTTGGGGTGAAGTCCAGCCCGTCTAAACTTTTCATGGGTTGGGACATGCTCCATCCCCATCGTGAAAAAAAACTTATGGATATTTTTTCCACGCCTTTATAGACAGGTAAATAGATAGGGTGTAATTACAATGTTTTTAAATATAGGAGGTCAATTTTGATACGAGATTATATAGGAGTAGTTCTTTTACAATTGATAAATAAACCTAAACCCACTAATCTTCTCCTTCCTTCTAGTGAAGAACCATATATTCAAATTAAACCATCAGTGACCGTCTCACCGGCTTCATTCCTTACTGCCGGCCGACCAACGCGCCACCACCACTCTAGGTTCTTCCTCTCTCTCTCTAAATATGGTTTGGGTTTTCATTGCATCTTTTTCTTCTTGTTTAGAATTTGAGAGAAATGGTATGCTTTGAATCATAAGGGTTTCATGTTCTTCGAATTATCTCAAAGATTTTATTTATTTATTTCCTTGAATTGCTTTATTGCTTGGCAGTCAGAAGCAAATGGCTTGCAATTGCATAATATCTTCGTCGTCGCTTCTTTTCCCAGAGTTGCCCTCAACTCGCTTAACTAGCTCGAATAAACTCAATTCTCTCTCATGGGTCTCCTCACTTCCCACTTTCAAAATCTCTATCAATTCCCACACTCAGCCTCCCACTCCATCCCTCAGCAAGGTATGCACATTTCGTTTCTTCTCTTTATTTTCTCACCTGCTGGAGTATTCACCTTGATTGATTGTTGAGAAGGTTTTTCTTTCGAGCTCTTAGATTATGATAGACAGATGTTTGTGATTTTTTTAACCAAGGTATGTAATAGTATAAGTAGATTAAGTTTTTCATTTCAATTTCTTTGTGAATTGTCTTTGCTAAAGAAAGAAGCATAAGGAACATTAAAATCGTTGTTACAGAATTAAAATCCTTATTGGGAAGTTATGATGAGAATAGATTCACTTGGACCAATTTAAAGTTTTGTTGCTTGTAGTTAGGGTGTCATCTCTAGTTGGTAGATAGTGTCAAGGTAATGTTTACATACAAGTACTCGAATATGTTTTTCAATCCAAGCATGACCTCTTAAATAGTGTTGTTGAAATTGTGAACACAAACAGGATCAGTGTGTTTAATAGGTGACACAACATGGCTTTCTTCTTCAGTGAATTACTCAGCTTCGGTTGACACTTCTAATTGAAATGAAATTACAGTGATAAAACTATTATCAATCATAAAATGATTTTTTTTAACAATTAAGCATTTAATTGGGAGGTGGAAATTGTAATTATTACCTCTTGATATGCGCCATCTATTGATGATCTATCATGAGTTTATGAATTACATATTATCACAAACTTTTTTCTTAGATTCATAAATAGGGTTAAACAGTTTAATGCGATGTCATTACATTATTGATGTGACACAATTAGTTAATTGGGTTAATTATTGATCTATTGCAGTCAGGTTGGTAAACTTTAATTTTTCTTGTTTAATTATTTTGTTTGGTAGGTCCCTGAATACTTAAACAAAATTAAAACAAACCCTAACCAGTAATTTTTTTTTTTTTTAAATTTAAGCTATATTGACAAGCATTGTCAAGTACTATGACCTCCACTGATTTAGAATATAGCAATTTTATTATTTTTTTTTTTCTTAGGATTTCTTTCCTACTTTTGTGTTGATTAGGATTTCTTCCTAAAGCTGCTTGAGTTTTTGGCCAATTGGATTTTCTCATCAACCACGCCCAAAATCAATGGGTGGATCATCCACGTCTAGCTTCCAGTCCATAGCTTCTGAAAGTTTTAGTCATTATGTTAATCGAAACCTGCAAACTAGAAGAAATAGGTAAACTAGCACGAGTAGGGAGAAGTCATTTGGCTTTTAAAGTTCCTATTATAATACATTTCCCAAGAGGGCAGCTATTTTGCAGGTTAGACCATTTTAGAGGTCAATGCTATTTACTGTGTTTGTTCTCCTTTGTTTTCAATGCTTGCTAATTTCCATGGATGAAATTACGGAACCTATTTAGTGATACCTAAGTTTATGAAGTCCATGTTTATTACTTAGGGCCTGTATGGTTAGGCTTCTTGAAGTGTAATTATAAAGCTTTCATCAAAATCAATTGTTATGTTTTTGGCTGTATAAATATGAAAATACTTTATAGTTATAAATTATTAAGATTTTATTATAAAAGAAAAGTTGAAATAGAATCTCTTAAATAATATGAGAGTATCTTTTACATTTCAACACCTTAAGACTAAAAAGGAGTTCTTTTTACAAGCCAAATATTGAACTTTTTCATTAGACATAAAAGAGTTGTTTTAACATCTCATAAGCTCTTCTTAAATTGCAACTAAACAACCTAAAAAATTTTAAAAGAGTTTCATTTCTTCAATTATTTCTCCCATTTCTACTTAATTATTCCTTCCCCTTCTCTTAGTTTTATTTGTTGTTCTTTATCATCTATTTTTCCTTGTATACGTGAATTCAAAGTATAAAGGATAGGAATTGGAATTGATTCCGTTAAAAGTCAGATTTAGCCCTTCCAATTCTTTCCACTGTGCAGACAGAATTTGCTATAGGTTGGAAAACTTGAAGCTTCGATCTCCATCCATGCATGATGCCTTACAAATTTATGCACCATCATGTTCATCAGAAGCCATTCTTGATATTTCATAGTCTTAATTAAGTTAGTTGGATGCAAGTCCTTTTATTGATTCTTGTGGTTAATTATTTGAGGATAATAGTTTGTTTAAAAAGATTTGTGATTATTAAAGGCAATCATTGCTATTATTAATAAAAAAAATCCATCCAATAAGGGAGTTTTTAGCAATTTTCTTATTCAAAAACCCTCCTGTAGGGCTTTTATAATTTTACAAAGGTTTTTATGATAGATTATAAGTTTCTTTTTCTTTTTCTGTCTTTTTTTTCCCTCTATAATTTCAATAATAGCTCAATTTATACTATCGAGTCTGTATATATGAATCAGACTTATGGTAGGCAACCCAACTAGAGTAGCCCTCTCCCATATTTTAAGCCTTCAAATCCTTGGTGATGGCAAGATTTGATTTTTGGTCTACTTTTTGATATCAAGAGGCTTTAACAGTATGATTGGTTGTCACTGTTAATGATAATAAGTTTTATATCGATGCTAACTTAACTTTGACTGAATGAAAGATGAAAAGTGGCTAATTATTTTTTAACATAATACTTTAGGATTCATTTATTCAAGCTGCCTGGACACGGAGATCTCGGGGAGAACTTGCTAAGAGACCCAACCGGAAATCATGGAAGCAAAGGACAGATATGTATATGAGGCCGTTTTTACTTAATGTTTTCTTTTCTAAGAGATTTATTCATGCAAAGGTGATGCACCGAGCGACAAGCAAAGTTATATCAGTTGCTACCACAAACTCCAAGGATCTCAGGAACAGTTTACCGTCTCTCACTGATCACAATGCATGTAGAGTTATAGGGAATCTAATTGCTGAGCGATCAAAGGATGCTGATGTATATGCAATGTCTTATGAGGCCAGACAGGATGAGCGAATTGAAGGTAAGCTTGGGATTGTTCTTGATACCATCAAGGAGAATGGTATTATATTTGTTTGAGCAATTCCTGATTATTAATTAACTTCTATTATTGGAAATATGGGTGCTTTTTCTAATGCATGTTTCACATAAGATTGCCTGTAGATTTGTGCTATTATCTGTGCATGCTTGACCCAAAAACTTTTGTTTTTTCTAGCCTTAAACTAGGTTTAACCCCTTAGATAGGGCCATAAAACAACTGCTGCAGGAACTCTGTGTTTACTTATTATTAGAGTCTTTTTAATTTATTTAGGTAACACGTTAAGATAACTCATTATTTTATATCGATATCAGCAATTTGATTAGTATATTATAGAATAATCATTCTAAAATTTCGGAGGACACTCTAGGGCCCTATTTAAAGTGCAGGACAAAATGTGAAATAGGAATAATTTTTAGGATTAATTTTTTTTCACATGTATTTCTCTTAATTTTGTGTATACTAATTAGTTGTCTCAAGATTTTCTCTTAAATCTTTGAGACAAGTTGTCTTAAATGAATGTCATATTATCTAGGATGTGCCTTAGGGGGTGTATTCAATTAAGACTTTTAAAGACTTTTTATAAGGGAATGACTTTTATAGACTAATAGATTTTTAATGACTTTTATAGACTTTTCATAATTATGAAAAGACTTATAAATTTTCATTTTAACGATTTTCATAGACATTTATAGACTTTTATTGAGAGATTGATAAATATTTATAGACTTTTATAGACATTGATAGATTTTTTTTAAAAGAGATTGATAAATTTCATAGACTTCAAACAATATAGCATACATTTCATAAATAAATAGATAAATCTATAAATCATCCCAATTAGATAAATAAATAACTGAAATACCATTTTTTTTAACATTTCAATATTTATTAACGTCTTTGGTACTTGACAACTTTCCTTGTGAGAATATTTGAGACTTACAGCAATGTGCTTCATATTACCACCAGCAAACCTTGCCAGCAAGCCAAACTAGCATCAGATAACTTGCCATTTCATTTGACTCCAGACTAATGAGAACAAGCTCTCTCTTCGGGCCACTAAACCAGAATTTAGCTGAAGTATCTTACCCATGATGTGAATGTATTGTTTAATTGGGAAAAAGATGAGAAAATACAAAAGAAGTCTAGAATAGTGGAAAAGTGGGACCCACAGAGAGGGAAAATAGTTCTCTACTACATTACTTCAAGAGAAATTTGATACTGAATAAAGGAAACAAGTCGTAGATAAAACCTCCCAACACAACTAGGTTTTCTTAAATTTAAGGATAGATTATATTGCTAGATAAATCAATGAGGTTTTAATGTAGTGTGTTTTCAGCTTGTACAGGGCCAAGAAGTCCAATATCCCTATATATTGTACAAAGCTAATCATAGAGTATATTTTCAACAGTCTCATCTATAACTCATGTATTGCATGAAAAAGGAAAAAAATTCCAGCACATAGGAAATTAATCCTGATATTAGGAATGCTTTTTTCCAGAATAAAATGCCTTTTTCTTGTTTACCTGCACTCTGCAAGAAATAGAGACTCTCCTTCAAATCTGAATAATCTGATTGCCCAACATGGCTATTTGGCATGCCTTTTAGAATGACCGAAAGATCATTTGTATTGTAAAAGGCTTGTTTCAATCTTTTCTTTTTAATTGTTTGTTTGCAATGTGAGAAGATATTTTCAAGAACTAAAAAAGCAACTCTATTGTCTCTTAGGGGAAACTCAAATTTAGAGTTTCTTGGAGAAGCCTGTTCAGAGTTTGTTCAAGCATCCATAACTTAATATCCAATTCTACTCAACAAACCTTACAACTTTATGCTGAAAATTGAAATTTTAAAAATTTTTCAGATTTTAAATTCAAATTGAAGCAAAAGAATAAAAGTTGAAATTCATCATCTAGTGACAAATTGCAAACATAAAAAATAAAATATTAGAAATTACCTTCAGAAATTTACCGAAATAAGGAACCGCAAGAGAAAATGCAGCCAAAGAAAGACCTAGGCCCTCCGATCTTGTAGACATAAATTAAAATAAATAATTAACAAAATAAATTGAAATTAAACAAGAAGGAAAATCAATGCTTGCCAAAAGCCAACCAGTTTGTGCTG
>JANKKC010002028.1:0-10638 GCA_026225755.1 Bursera bipinnata
TGTTTCTCACTAAGGCAAGTTGGTAGTGCGTCGGGGTTTGATGGCAAGTTGTCTTTATTTTTTTTCTCTCTCACTTTCTGTCCAACCTTAATCAAGCGAAAAACTCTCCTTTCTCTCTACCTAATCACTCTCAAATCTCCTCTAAGCCTAAAATACCTTTGATTAATTTGTCCCCCACCCATTCCAAAGTTAAGATCAGTCAACAAACTCCATCTCCACTTATTGAAAATAGGATTTCAAGCATCATTCACCCAGTTCATGCACAGGGAACTCTGTATACTATTTGTTATGTTTCAATTCAATTTATTGAGTAGATTGAAGTGATTCTATGTGTTTTGTTAAATTGAGAAGAAGTGGCTTCTTTACGGAGAACCATTGTGTGATTGAGATGTTTGAGTATTGAATTGATTCCATTCTGGAAGTAGTTTTCTTAGATTAAAGAAGTAGGGATTGAAGCATGAGTTGTTATGGAGAATAGTAGGTTTTTGAGGATTGAGTACACTAGGTTGAGGTAGAATGGTACTGAAACAAGCTAGAACTAAGGCACTTGCAACGTATGAGGAAAATAAGTTTGTATCATAAGAAGTCATAAATAGATTTAGGGAATAAGCTAAGAAGATCCTAGTTCATGAAAGAAGGTTTGAGTTTCCTCAAACAACTTACTTTAGAGACATAGAGCAGGAAATTGTTAGGAGAAGGTAGGTCTATGAACATCTTGATCCTACCATCATCCCTTTAGTTAGGGAATTTTATGCAAATGTAGAAGAAAACAGATCAGGTAGAATAATAGTAAGTGGCAAGGAAGTGATTTACATTAGGAGGCTAGCAATGCCTACTATAGTATAACCCCAATACCCATTGATGAATACCTACGGTACATAAGAGATAAGATAAAAATAGATAAAATCATCAAATTTTATGTAAGTCTAGNAGGATGGACGGATAAGAGGATTGGACTAGGAAGTTTAAATCCAATGCACTTGGTGAAAGAGCGAAGATTTGGTTGTATTTTATAAGTGCCATGATACCTAGTATCCATAAAATTGAAGTAACAAAGGATAGAGCAGTTTTGCTCTATCGTCTCATGAAAAGGTTTACTGTTGATGTGGGGAGTGTCATGCCCATATCAATTGATTACAGCCGCCGCTTAACTATAGGCTTGCTTGTACTTTCTTTCATTCATCACAGAGTTGTGTAAGAAAGTTAGAGTGCCATGGACCGAAAGTGAAGATAAGCAACCATTGAAGGTAGCCCTAAAGTACACTTTCTTAATGCAAATAAAGGGATGACAAGAACTTGAACAAGCTGGACCATCCAAGCCACCACCTCCAGTAATCGAGCCACCATTGACATTACTTTATCAAGTTTTGAGACTTGAGGAGCAAAAAAGAAGGTTCCTTGGATCACAAGTGAAGTGTAACCAAGTAAATAAATGAATGCTACGCTTGTTAGCTACTTAGGCTGGGATTCATGAGAGTAGTTTTCTAGATTGGCCATAGCCTTCGGATGACATCTCATCCACTTGTACCCCTTAATATGACATGATGGATTTTGATAAGGATGAGGAGGAGTGACTTGATTAGCCTAATATAATTTAAAAGGGACTTTCTTGACCCTTTATTTATTATATTTACTTTATTTTTTATTGCATTAGGACAATGTTGAAAATAAGTCTGGGGGAAGGAAACATTTTTGAAATTTTGAAAGGAGAGGTGACTCGATTAAGCCCAAACTAATTTGAAAGGGAGTTTTCTGACCCTTTTTTTCTTTTTATTATTTTACTTTATTTTTTATTGCATTTGGACAATGCTGAAAATAAGTCTAAGGGAAAGGAACATTTTTGAAATTTTGAAAATTTTCATTATTTTTCGTTTTTATTTTTGTAGATTGTAGTTTAATTGCTTAGTTTTCTTGTTTATTTACATTTCTCATTATTGTTTTAGGTTGATTAGATTGCCAATAATATATTTAGGACTATCTTTGTAACTTAGCATCACTGAAAATGATTAGCATGCATCAGATTGTATAACTATTCTTGAAAATCTAGGTTGATTAACATTACTTGAAAGCTTTTTAGCACATAGCATTTTATTTTTGAATTATTAGCAACTCTAGAGACAATTTGTGTAAGACTGAACAAAATTTTCAATCATTAGCTTTAAGACTTGTTTAAGTACCTCTTGAGGCAAAAACTTAGGTGACCGTGCAATTTGGAAAATGATTTAGGCCATTTGTTGGATTGATTATGCCTTTCATGCCTTCCTAAATCATATTGTTTATCACTAGTTACCCCATTGAGCCTAAACACAAGCCATTTCTTTCAAATATACCACAATTTACTCGATATCAGTGAATAACTTAATTCATTAGATTTAAAACTAGTCTCAAGGGCAAAGATGTAATTAAAAGTGGGTTAATTTAGTCCAGCTTTAATTATCAGTCTTACGAAGGTATCTGTATAATTTTGTTGCTAGATAGATAAAACTTAAAGTAATAATTTAAACAGATTAAATTATTAGTTTTTCTAATAATTAGACTGTTTAATTCAAGCATACAACTCGAGGCCGATAGTGAGATGGGCTAGAGTTAATGGACCAAGCTCATTACGTTTATGAGATAAAAAGGGTACTAGAAAAGGTCTATTGGAGCTTGTAATTACATATATCTATTACATCCACTAGGTAGCTGTCTATTTTATTTGAGCATCTATATGGACTAAAAGAAAAAAATATAATTTAAATAGGGCTATTTGATAATGTCCCAAAGTTAAATCAATTAAAGAGAGTGGTGTGCTCAATAACATGGTCTTATGATTGAATCTTGGTTGTGAGTTGGACTCACATAACATGGATATAGACTATGCTTTTGGGCTTATGTATCAGTTGGACTCATTCGAGGCCTAACACAAAGCTATTAGGTTAGGATTTTATCTTTATTTATTGATTTTACTTGAAACCACCCCCTTAAGTGATCTGGACACCTTAGGTCTGTGGAGATTAATTTGTTATGTGATTTGGTTTAATCAAATTGTGAAACACTTTAATTTATACTTGTTTAAAGTGTTGAAAGGGTTAGTGAAATAGAAAGATAGCCCTTAGCCTATTTAAACAATAATCTAAAACCGTAATCAATTAATTCATTCATGGAAAAATCAAATAAACTCCCATGACTTATGAAATAGATATAGAGAATGGCTAGGGTTCTAAAATTACACTTCTTTACCACAACTTTGTGCTCTGTGAAGCCTTGCCGCCTCCTCATCTCTTTCCTTTTAATTTAGTGGAATCATTCTGCAAGAAAGAAACACCCACCTGTTTGTCTTTTGTGAAAGTCAGTCATACCTGGGAGTGCCTTCTGGTTTAGGAAGTGCTACAAATGAGAAAATGAAAGGTAAAGATTCATTCCCTCCAATTGAAATAATCCTAACACCCGTAGATCCTCCTTTGGACAGGAGTTTCACATTTTGAACTATTCAAAATCTTTGGACCCAAAATATGAAGCCCTTGATAGGCATCCTACAACTCTTCAAAATTAGGTCTATCATCTTCTGAATCTAAACTTTTGACTAATGCATTACATTATTGCAGCCTTCCAGAAAAAGCTATAAAGTTACTGACATGATCTTGGTCATGTGATTCATCACTATCAGTTTCTTCATTACTCCAAGTAACATTGAGTATTTTTCCCTTTTTTTTCTTGGTGTTAGCACATTTAGTTTGAATATTACCAAACTGTTGCACTCTCTGCATTGAATCAAATTCTTTTCCTCAGATTGTTTGACATTCTTTCTAACATTTTGAGAAAAGCTTTGGTCATTCATAGAACTAAAATTCCTTTTTCTTAAGTCTTTTCTGAAACCTATTATGAGATATTTTGCATACCCTCTTGCAAGATATGACAATCTCTTTTCACTCTTTTAATCAAAAGGTTCATTATGATCTTCATCTTTTTTCACAGAGCTGAAAACAATACTTTTCTCCTTTTTGCATGGCTTTAAGTTCATTTCATACATTTGAAGTGAACTAATCAGTTCATCAACTCGCATTCTGTCAATGTCTTTCCTTTCCTCAATTGTCGTAACTTTAGCTTGAAATCCTTCAGGAGGAGACTTCAGAATCTTCCCAACAGGCTTCGCATCATAGAGTTTTAAGCAAGAAGAAAGGATGAATTCGCAGTGTCACATAACTTTTCATGAAACTCTGTTATTGTTTCTCTTCTTGCATAGTTAAGTTCTCAAATTGAGAAGTTAACATAAACAAATTGGATCTTTTTATTGCCGAAGTCCCTTCATTTCTGATCTCCAAAATATCCTATGCTTCTTTTGTTGATGGTGCATGTTGAGATTAGATTAAATTGTTTTGCATCAACTGCACAAAAGATTGCACTGATGCCTCCAGTTCTTAGAATTGTAGTATTTTATAGTCCATTCAGTAGAGGGTCTGATCATATCAGTTCCAACTACATTAGTTCACCTTGGAGGCATCCACCCAAATTGAATTGTCGTTCAGACTCTTTCATCTATAGCTTTCATGAAAGCTCTCATCCTTGCTTTCTAGTGGGGATAATTTGATCCGTCGAGCATTGGAGGTCTTGAAGTGAAACTTTCTTCTCTAAGAAAACCCCTGTCTCTGCGTTTTAGAATTCTTTCCAAGAATCTCACTAACGCTATAGTCCTCTACTCTAATACCACTTGTTAGTTTTGATACCTGAGAATATGTTAAGAAAAATGTCAAATAACAAAAATGAAATATCTAAGACACAAATATTAACGTGGTTCGGCTCTTTAGGCTGCATCTACTAGAACAACTCAGGAAATGATTTCACAAACTATGAATTTGATTTACAATTAGCTACATGACTCACAACACTCAAACTCTTTTTAGTGTTTGCCTAATGAAAGAAACATGTTTCCTTGAAACTTCATACTCAAATGAATCTCATCACTCTAGTTCTTCTCTTCGCTCATAATCTTGAAACAGAGAATTAATTTAAGAATTATAAAATATCCTCCTAAATATTACATAAACACTCTCTAAAATAAACAACAGAGATATGAACTCCATATTGAAGTATAGCTCTCAGTTGATTTTCAATTTCTTCTTGTTTGATCGATCTCAATAATGAATCCTCTTTTTATATATGTTTGTTTTTGAAGATATAAATGGAAGAGAATAAGATATATTAATCTCGAATTAATTAGTATCATCTATTAAAACAGATCATATTAAAATTTACCTCAAATTATTCCAATTCAAAAACAGTGGTGAAAGATGTGGAAAGCTTAGCAGAAGTCTTTGGCAGAAAATGTGAAAACAATTATCTATTAACATTTCAAAAAAGTTAACAAATGAAAATTGACATTTGACAAATGTTAATAAGATAAATATCACAACTTATTGACAAATTCGCAAGTCATATGTTCAAAAATTCTATGAGTAATTTTTTTTTTTTTTTTTAATTTCAATCAATGAATAGGAAGGTAATCCTAACAAAGCTAAATTGGACGGGTTCAAAATAGGAAACTTTGAAATATAAAGTTTTGAAAAAACTTAACGGTTTGTTTGTTTATGAATTAAAGGAGTTGGGAATATGTGTTTGGTATTTAATTTTTAAAAGGATATGTAAGTGATATTGAATTTAAAATATATTAAAAATTGTGTAACATAAACAGTTTTTAAAAAACATAAAAAAGGGACTAAATATTTTTGGATTTGAAATAAAATAATTGTTTAAGAAGATAGCTAAAATATAAAATCAAATTAATAATCAGTTGATATAATATCAACATCAATTAAGCATGTGATGAATAATCACGTATAAAATGACTATAAACATGTGAGCAGTACTAATGAACAGCAATATGTGAACATTAAACATCGCTGATGAACAGTAATGTGAGCTTCAGATTATGTCAAAATGATTATAGTGCACAATATATAAAGCTCTTTATTATCTGAAGTACTTATCTGGTATACATATATCGGATTGAAAAAGCAAGATAGAACAAGGCATTATTATTTCCAGATCAAAAGGCAATAACATTGAAGAGAGAAAAACAAAATATAATTAATCCCTTATTGTGAAATCATTGATATTATTACATAAGGCAACATAAGCTATACCTATAACCATTACTGAAAGAGAAAAAATCATTGTACCACCACGCAAAAATTTGATTATTTTTGCGTATCGGCCTCATTGTGGTAGTGAGGTTCTCATCTGCTGCATCGTGTTCTCTGTAGGCAGCTGTTTTGAAGCATCAGCTAATGCGGCAACCGCTGCAGCTGGGGTCATGGTTTGGTACTGAGGCAATGGAGCACCTTGATGTGGGGTGTAGTACACTTGTTCATGAGCATGATTAGTGTACTCATAAGCATAATTAGCACTAGCAGCAGGTGCTACAGCAATGGACTGAGAGGGATGTTGCATTTGTGAGTAACCTACATAATGTTGCTGAAATTGACCGGCTGGTGCGGGAATTTGAACTAATGGAGCAGGCTTAGTTTGATCGGCAATATTTGCAGGGTAAATCGATGGAATCGTATCATTGTAGGCTACAGAGGCTGCAACAACTGTAGGAGTTGGAGGTGTTAGTGGGCGGCTTGAAGCCACAACACTAGCATCAACTATGTTAGATTGCACGGACATGTATGGTTGGGTTTGTGGAACAGGCGTCACATACACTGGGTATTGTTGATCAATTGTGTGATGGGGCTGCTGTTGTGGTGGAGTATACATTGGATAGTAGGATGAAATTGGCACTGGAGCGGAGGCAGGGTGGGGGATGTAATGCATTCTCGCATGTACAAACTGTTGTTGAGGCTGTTGTTGTTGATGATGATCCAATTGCGGAGGCAAATTGTACCCGGAATCTTGAATTTGTCGGCTAGGAATTGAAACATCACTTGTACTAGGGCTAGTAGGACCTCTGCTCTCTCTGGGTGCGGCAACAACTTGGTCTTGATAATGCATTGGCTTAGATAGAGAACTTGCAGATGCAATGCTAGTATCACTGTAAAGATTTTCTTATCAATCATTATTCAAGGACTTATAATTAAAGAGATAACATCATTTTCCGCTTCAAGTTAGATGAATATAACTAAACAGAGATTCTCTATCAAGATCCAAAAGAAATAATTCTGAGAATGAAGAAATTTTACCTTGCAACCGAATCAGGGGAAGGCAAATTGTAAGCTGTGCCAGCTTTGTGTTGCACTGGCTGCAATGGTAAAGGAGGTTTCCTTAACCGAACAGGAGCGCCGCCATGATCCGATCTCTCATCGTCGGAGAGAATCCTACTAGTGTTTTCGGTAGAGGCAGCATTATGAGTATGTGATGTCACAGTCGCAACACTAGCTACAGCCACAGGAATTGGAGGTGGAATTCCTGAAATAACAGCTAATCCATCATCATGCTTCTGTAAACCACTTTGAGCAAAACTAATCTGGGCAAACTTCTCCTCTACTGCATTCCTCTGATCCTCAAGACGGACCCGAATCGGTGGCAAGTTTGACATCGAAGGAGAAGAAGAAGACGAGCCAAATGAAGAACTCTTTTCCACGATAGGCGAATCTGGCATGGAATATTGCACATCATGTGCCACAATATTATTACTTTTCGCGTCCCTGTTGTCACCTTCTGCTTGAGCTTCCAAGTCATGATCGTTATCAAGATTCAGTAAGCAATCCATGGTAGAATCGGATATTCCTCTAGGAAGCAGCCCAGAGCCATTAAGAGCATCAACGAACCAAGTTTCGGACTTAGCATCATCAAGAAGTGATCCCATAGAGGCTGCGGTTTCAGGCTTGCTAAAGAAAAGAAAAAAACGAATACGGGAGGAAGATAAAGAAGCTGATGAAGCTACTAAGCGGTCGTATTCTTCGATCATGTTCTCAAGATCCTCATCAGTGGTGATCGACACAAGGGAGTCAAGATCTTCATTAGGAAGCTGGTACTTCAAGGTGAAGGTACGGCCATTGAGAAGAGAGCGTGAGAGGCGGGTGCAGAGTGACGAAAGAGTGGAGTGACGGTCCACCACAACAAGGCGTGTCTCGCCACCCACATAGCAGAGTGATTTGTCATGCGGGCGTGGGATAATGTGGCCACCATAGCTGCACATTAGACGAAGCTTGGCACCAGGGACGGGTGGTAGAGGGTCATCGTAGGTGTCCGCAGAGCGGGAGCGAGGAGAAGAATCAACAGAATCAGGGTAGTTAAGATGGATAGTGGTAGGTGCAGGGACAATTGTAGTTGTGGTGGTGATGGTGGAGGGCGTGGTAGGCAGTGGTGGGAGAGGCGGTGGATCCATAAGTGGTGGTGGTGGTGGCTACCGGCTAGCTTTTGGTTGAAATTGATTGAGAAAGGAGAGAGAAGTCAATGAATGTTTATGCTTTTATACTTCATTTTTATAATTTTATCAATTAAGAGAAGTAAAGTGATGCTTGATTACAGGAGAAAAATAGTTCTGATTATTATTAGGTTCAATCAATCTGCTCAATTGTGTATATATATATATATATTTCAAGCTTAGCAATCAAGATTTCGTTCCAAGTTGGGAGTAACTTTTGATTTTGAATGCTCTTGGAAATTATGAGCTCCAACTTTTATAGATAATGATGCAATAAATATAAATTGGCCATGTTTGTGGCAAAATATAACTTTACCAATTCGTAGATAAATAATTCTTTTTAAAAAGAAATAAAGAAAAAAATGAGAAAAAGATTCTATTTGGATAGTTTTAACATGTATTTACACGTATAACTTTTAAAACATGATTCAGTCATAAAATATGTAAAATAGAGTAGGAAAAATGATAATCTAAATTTCTTTTTTACTATACATATATCAAAAATCAAAATGAAATCCGGCGTTCTTTTAAATATAAAAAATCATCTATAATTGAATTAATACTAAATGTTTTAGGGATTTCCTTCTCAATCTACAAAATCGTCACATTGATAAGAAATTTGAGAAATTAGTCTTACAAATAGGTGAAGGAGAGATCTATTAGTATTTAAATGGGAAAAGAAAAATTAAATTTGATATTTTAATAGAAAAATGAAAGGGGTGTGAGAGTGTACTTTAAAGTTAAAATGGGGATCATTTTACTTCAAATTTGGATTATAATTTGAATTATAAAATAAAATCGACAAAAATAATATTGTTATACGTACGATAATAAATTAATTAGAAGAAGGAAGTATTTTGTTGAAGGTAGTGTAAGTAAACTATTAAAACTATCATCACGATAGAATGTAAAAGCATTTTAAACCATTAAATAATAACTTCTTAAATAAAAATTATTTACATAAGAATAGGAATATAGCTTTTTAATTATAGAAATATGTTATTGACAAGGATGATAGTTTTTTACCTAACACACCAACACGAAATAAAATTAATAGGTTAATATTGACCTTAATCATATTCTTGTTGTGTTAGTGTTCAAGTATTTGTGTTGAGGGTGTTCAACATGCCAACCTATTTAGTGACACAAATAAATAACTTGTTGTATAATTAATAACTCTTAGTTAATCTTATTTTATTAATTTGTTTATATGTTTATGACATAGATAACATAAATATTTATTAATATGAAATTTTGGTATTGCCAAGCAAGTTAAACAACATAATAGCAAATTATAATGATTTTAATTGTATTTATTTGTTTGAATTATTATGATAGTTTCAATTAATATAAATATGTTGAAAGTGTATAATTATATATTAATAAGTTAAACGATAAATATGTTGTGTAAGATAAATATGTCGCGGTTATAACACGTTTACCATATTACATCCATGTTTCAAGTATTAACATAAATAATTAAATTAGTCAGTATCCATGTTGATAAAAAATTTATTTGTTTATATCTTGACACAATATGAATATGACACACTAACATGGATTATCACCTTTAATTATTGGTGTGTTTTACTCGTATATGTACTGATGTGCAGGACCTCCAGCAGTATAGGAGGATAGTCTTAGGAGAGATCGACCTGCGAGTTGAAAATAGGTATCGGGTGACATTCTTAGCTGTAAACACTTTTGTATTATCTTTGCCCACTAGACTTGTATTAGAACTGTAGGATTGTTATTATGTACCTAGTTTTATTTCTGTTTCTTGTTTGACAAGATGTGGTTTTATTTTTGTATTCAGAAATACTGGATGTTATGTATATAAAAATGATGTATTATATTGTATAGTAGAAATTAGTATTGGTTTGTATGTTCTTAACACTGACCCTCCTATATGTAATGTAACAAACAAATGACTTAAAATAAATGATAACAATGAAACTTATTTATGGTGTTGTCGTCTTAACCATATGAACAAAACTCGTATATCTATTCTTTTAAAAAATGGGTACTTAAGTGGATTTGATATTGATTCATATGACGTCTGTGAGTCATGCTTGTTAGGTAAGATGTCTAAATCATCTTTTAAAGGTAAATGAGTATTTTATCATCTCTAGTTATTTAAGTATTTACTCATAAATAAAGAAGTACATATAAGATTGTCCCAATACGTTTGAAGTAGCGAAGGGATATTGGTAATGAAAATATTGGAAGTAGAAAATGGAATCCTAAAACCTTAGGGCATGCATGTGGACTTTATGGGTATTCTACAAAGC
>JANKKC010002029.1:2157-15519 GCA_026225755.1 Bursera bipinnata
TACATTTTCTACCTGTCCTTTGGTTGAGGGTCCGCCGTCCTACGTATTTAAGACTTCGCCTCCATCATAACCTGTACTGGTGTAGGAAGCTCGACGTTTAAACTGGAGTAGCCGGATCGGGGAAAAATCAGTATGACATGGGGATCCAGGATCCCAGATCATCAAAAACTGCATCAACGTGTTCTATGCTTACAAGCCTCAGAAACCCGGCATTTCATGTACCGGGGAGCATTTTGGGATTAGCAAATGCAATGCTCTATGCCTCAACTTATTTGAAAATTCATAATACTTTTTATTCTAAATTTGCATTTAGGTGTTGTATAGATAATTCTTAAGTTTATAGTGTGTTGGCTTAATAAATGAGTTGGTAGTATTGAATATAATATAAGATAAAAATTTGAAATGCTTAATATTATTATTTTGAGAAAATTTGATTCAACTCTCCTTCTCTGAGATATCTCTTAAAATTCTAAAACTTGAAAGAAAGGTCTCTTCAAAATTCATTAGAGGTATTTATAAAATTAATTAAAATTAAGTCACTATTTTTAAAAATAATAACGTTTTAAAAAATTTTGTGTGTATTCTTTCATTCAACACTCATATTTAATTGTAAAGTTTGACAACTTTGTAGTCCGTAAAAGTGTGAATATGTGAAAATGATACCTAAATTTTTTAAAATAATTGAATGTTTTATAATTTGATTATTTTATTAATTTAAAACATGAAAGTTGTTTGAAGGAAGATTAATGGAGTTTTTATATAAGATTTTTTTCTCTATTCTTTGTAATTAAATAATCATATTTGAAGGAAGATTAATAAAGTTTTTATTAATATTTTTAAAATGAAATAATATATTTTTAAGAATAGTGGTATAAATTAATTTGGTAAACGTATCCACATGGTTGTAAAATTAGTACATGAATTGCGCCCTCGGCGAAGTTACTGCTTTAACGCCTTTAATAAGATATTATTGATATATGTTAAAAAGAAAGGGAAATTAATTTGATTCTCTAATTAAATTTTAAAATAAATATTTATCTTTAGATTTTTATTAAATTAATATTTATTTTTTTAAAATTTTAAAATTAATATTTATTTTTTATAAAAATAGTGGTAATTTTGAACATTAAATGTTAGTTTGCCACACGTACGGAGTTAAAAAGAGTTTTCTCATAATTTAACTGTTCAGAGTAAATATCCCTAAAAGGAAAGCTACACCACAACAAACAATGCAGGGCCTCAGGTGCGGGCAAAACTAAAAGCAAAGCAGAGGCACAACCCATCTTCCCCAGAAGCTGATGTTGTTGTTGTTTTTACTAACGACCGAATGATAGCAACGCAGTCCAGATCTATGACAACTTGCAACCAATCACTCAGCTTCTTCTTTCTCTTCTCAATAGTACTCTCGAACGTTTTCCTCCACCATACTCTCGCAGATGGCGTCACTCCCGATGAAGCTAGGCAACTTAGAGACGAGGTAATGAAAAAATACAACCCCACCAACCAACACAATTTCACTGTTATTTACTGCCATTGGGTGTCCACACAATGTGAAGTTGTGATAATCGATCTGTCCATTTTCCCAAGTTGTAATGTTTATCATGTTTAATAGCAAGTTGTTTGCTTTTACTCTGTTTCATCTCTTTGAATGGTTTGATAAGTTTTTATTAACTGAGATTAATGGTGTCTATGATTTTCTTTTTCTTAGTAGTTTGTTGCGAGTATGGTTTTGTTTATCATCATTGTTTTTTTATTTACACTGAAGAAGTGTTAGAGTATTTAATATCAAATTGAGTTGGCTATTTACTTTGTGGGTGGTTGTCATTTTATTGGTAAAGCCTTATAGTTGAAGGGATAATGGGTGACCATTTTCTTTCTGTTCATAAATGATTAAAGGGCTATCATTCTTTTGCTTATTCTAATGTTAGGTGCGTGGAATGTTCTATCATGCTTTTGATGGATATATGGATCATGCTTTTCCACTCGATGAATTAAGACCTTTTTCATGTGAGGGAGAAGATACGCTTGGTGGCTATGCCTTAACTCTGGTAACCTAAGTCATTTGTCTTCTAAACTAAGACAGGCTTATATCTAAGTTCTCGTGTTAAAGTTTTCGTTTTCATCATGCGTTTGTTACAGATTGACTCCTTAGACACTTTGGCCTTACTTGGTGACCGAGAACGCTTTACTTCTTCTGTTGAATGGATTGGTAAAAATCTTCGGTTTGATATAGTGAGTAATGCGCTTTTTTGATTTGATTTTAGAGATTGTGGGGTTAATGTTACTTGTTGGTTGACTTGATGGAGGATTGTAGACTTGAACAGAAAGCTTATATTTTTCAAAAATGGGTTAAGACTGCAAATTTTAACTCCAAGAACACATTTAAAACTAAATTGTTCTTCAGTGACAGCTTGATATTCTGTTTAGCAATTAAATTCCTTGCAGTTTGATACTTTGCTCGTGAGCTGTGTGCATGATGTTTTAAACTTATTGTAGGATAAGATGGGAGATTTTTTACATTCAGAAGTAGTTCAGTAATCATTGAAATTCAAAACTTTATTGGTGCCTGTTGAGAGTGTGAATTATTTTCATACGTTAAGCATATTCGGTTGCATCTTGGAACTTACATTTGTACATATAGAATTTAAGTAACAACTCCATCATCTTGAATGAGACCAAGGAAAAAAAGAATGGAGCCTTATTTTAATTTTATATTTACAATTATATTTCATTCACAAAATTATATGCAAAGCTGAGAATAGCTATTCTATTTTCATGGGATGTTAGTTAGGTTCTAATTTTATTTAATTTTAATTTTTATTTTGGGTTGGAATTTGCTATCCACCTTATTAGGATATCAATTTAAATTCTCAATCTTTTTCCAGTAGGGCAACTGTGTTCTTTAATAGATTTACAATGGCTTTGATATGACATCAGTTATTCCTAAGCAGATTTCCCTATCTAAACTTATGGCTTTGATATGACATCAGTTATTCCTAAGCAGATTTCCCTATCTAAACTTGGGAGTTTCTTATCTTATACAGAATAAAACAGTATCTGTGTTTGAGACTACCATTCGGGTCCTTGGAGGTTTACTTTCAGCACATCTTATTGCAAGTGATTACGCTACGGTATCTTTTTTATGTAACTCCCCTGAGTCTCTTTTCTTCTAATTTTTGTTCCTGGTAAAGCGGGAAATTTTATGGGTTCAACAAAGACAAACTTTTGGTTAAAATGGACGAGAATCCTAACAAAGCTGACTGAATCTTCTTGTTGTCTTCGATATTTGGAAAAAAAAAAAAATAATAAATATATATAATTTTTTTTTTTCTATCAAACTTTTACCAGTAAGAGTCATTATTACCATGCAAAGTACCCTTAAAACATTACAAATTCTTAAGGTTTGGGAATGATGACTCAACTCTATTCTGCAGACTAGAGAATTATTGGAAACATTCTTTGGCATTTCTCTATGGAATGAATCCATTTAGCTGTTTATGACTATCTAAAGATTTTCACTCTTTTACTTTCTTACATATTTTAATTACAGGGCATGAAAATTCCTTCCTATGACGATCAATTACTTAACTTAGCTGAGGACTTAGCCCGGAGATTGTTACCTGCGTTTGACACTCCAACAGGTGTGCCACTGTGGTCATTCTATACGTAAATACGGAGGCTGTTGGTCACTGAATTTTGTTGCTTGTCTTTAGTAATGAGTAGTATTGATTCAATATGACCTTTTGAAGGGCGTGCATACCCTAAATTGTGATTAACATTGATGCATATACATTTATGGTTTAAGAGTAGGCGGTAAATTTAGAAGATTGAGAATTGCATTTAGTATTTAATAGACTGAAATTTCTTTGTAATATCATACAAAATGTTTTGTTTCTATACAGACCTTGGAGTTCTTTCGTAGTTTTAACTTCTGCATTTAACATCTCTCTCTCTCATATTGCGTTTAAAAAATAAAAATTGATGTTTCCAGAGTTTGCTATTTTATTTGACGCTTTAAGTAATATCTATGCAGGAATTCCATTTGGATCCGTCAATCTTTTGCATGGAGTTGATGAACATGAAAGCAAGGCAAAGTCTCTCTTTTCTCTTTTGTTTAAGTGAAAATTTAAATCTACTATCTTTAAAAGCTTTTGTGACTGATATCCTAGTAGCTTCCTCCTATCTTTATTAAAAGATTCTTCTGTTCTTTGTTGCCAAATCACTAACAAAGTAGTCAAAACGGCATAACTTTGTAAGATTTCGCCTTTTCTCCTTTTCCAAAGCGTTAAAGTATTACAGCATAAAGCCGCTGCAAGAGGTTTGAGCATTTAATCTATTGAAGACTAATGAGTGGAGATACATAATTCTGAACAGAAATCAAACATGTTGATAAGTTGATTACTGTTTATGGTGGTAGTGCTTCTGGTCTTGCATTACACACCTCAGTCCTTTATAAGTTTCGTAAAGTTTTGAAATTCCAATTTTGATTTGTTTAGATCACTTCAACAGCTGGTGGTGGGACGTTGACTTTGGAATTTGGAGTGCTTAGCCGTTTGACAAATAATCCTAGTAAGTGGTACTCGATTTTTTATTCAGCACTTTGCAATTGATTGAATCTGTAGTAAGCCAAAATAATAATAATAATAATAATAGATTATCATATCTGTTGATTGGCTGCATAACTAGGCTGGATAACAATTTTTGGTATTTTTGGCCCTAGCCATTGCTGATATTTTCAAGTTCAGTGGGAGAGTGCTGCCTCTTTCCAGATTCTCCCTGAGTGCTGGGGTTAGAATTATCATTTGAGCCTGACCTGTTATCCTGATGGAATGTATTAATGCTGTCTTTCTGTTGGAAAGGTTGAACTAGCTCATGCTTATCATAAAGTTGAATTATAGAAAAATACAATGTTTATCTAGAATGGACACTTTTTCCACACAGACTCTTGAAATGATGTTAGCTTCCAAAATAGTTGCTTACTGACTCACTGATGAGTTAATCATTCAGAATATTAGTCTTTTGTGTTATGGGATTATAATTGTGCCTTCCCCTTCTTTACGTTTGGTCTTCTCCCTCAAGTTCGGCTCGACACACTGGATCCAAGTGGGTTCTTGTATATGACGATATCTTCTGCTCTTTCTCTCTTCTTCTTTTAGTTATTCAGCTAGTAATATCTGTTGTTTGTTTCTGCGTTTTCTTTTTTCTTCTTTCTCATGGAGAGGGGTTGGTGAATTCTCACTCCCATCTTTCAAATAGTTGAATTTATGGATACTCCATCTTCGTGTAATGCAGTTTTTGAGCAAGTTACCAAGAATGCAGTGTTGGGACTTTGGGCTCGCCGGTCAAAGCTTAATCTGGTTGGTGCTCATATTAATGTGTTTACAGGTGAATGGACACAGAAGGTAATATTCTTTTAACATGATGGTAGTGTATCTAGCCTTGGAACGTTGAGTTGCTTGCTTTCTATATCACATGATTAATCCATAAGTTTTATCTGTTTCAGTTTGGACACTGATATATGATTTATATTCTGGGGAAAGAAATTAACTTCTCATATAAGTCTCTTGTTCTAATTTTTTGACCATAGAACTCTACATGTTTCTATATTGGCATTATGCTAGATGAGTTGCAACATAGTTCGAAACTTAATGCTGTTTTTCAGACAAAGGTCTTTGTTTTGGTTCCTTCGTAGAAGCTTTTTGCAACCATCTTATCCAAATCAATAAATTCTAATTTCCAAGCTTTGAAATACACAGTTTAGCTTCCATAGCCACCATCTAAAAGTTTAACTCCCTTGCTGCTTTGCAGGATGCTGGAATTGGAACTAGTATTGACTCTTTCTATGAGTATCTCCTGAAGGCAAGTAGCATGACTTGGAACCTGAGTATTGGATAGAATATAATGACATGAAAGGACATCATAATCACAATCTCAGTTTTCAATTTTAGCCATTTGTGGCCAGTAACTTTTTGTCATTAGAAAAGCTAATTTTTAAATAGGGAAAAGTAAATGTCTAGATGTTTGGACACATGTTCATATTACTGTTCTGTTTTGGTAGAAGAAGTAACTTTTGTTGCTTTCTAAATTTTCAAAAGTTTATGTCACTCAAAATCGTACAGTGATTGCTTCCAGTTTATTTCTTAGTGTACCACCCATAGTTAAAGGTTCTCTTCTTTATTTTCTCTTCAAACTCTTGGCTATTTTGAATTTTGGCTTATTTATTATTATTTTTACCTGATCTTGTGTCCAAGTGATGCATTTATATACTTATTTCTGTTCTTTTACCTTTTATTATATCATTTCAGGCATACTTATTATTTGGAGATGAAGAATATTTATACATCTTTCAAGAGTCTTATGGTGCTGCTATGCATTATCTTTTCAATGATCCTTGGTAAAAGCTTGTGGTTATTATATCTCAGGATGTATACGTAATTTTCCTTGTTATATTGTATCAATTTATTTGGACTTTTTGGGAAATTTTTTAATCCTATAAAAGTTGAAAGTTGGATATTAAATTAAATTTTTTTTGTAGGTATGTAGAAGTTAATATGGATTCTGCTGCTATTGTCTGGCCAGTATTTAACAGTTTGCAGGCATTCTGGCCAGGACTTCAGGTTTGTTTGGCCTATTTCTAAACTACGGCGATTCCTAATTTAGCAGTATCATTCTAAATTTTTTTGATTTGGGTTTGAGAGAAATTATCTAAACTCTATTTGGAAGGTTTTAGCTGGGGACATTGATCCTGCTATTCGAACACATGCTGCTTTTTTTAGTGTTTGGAAAAGATATGGTTTCACTCCGGAGGGTTTTAATCTTGCTTCACTTAGTATTCAGGTAACTGAATTAGCAGTATTTGGAGTATATATTCATAACAGATTCTTAATTTTGGTATTTGTGAAGCAGCATACTGTTGTCTTGATTTTGATTCAATGGATGGTAACCTGTATGCAATTTTAGTGAATTACACTGCCCTCTTAAAGTCTATTTTTTGAGCATGCTGGTCCAAAATTCAGAACTTTAAAGCGACTGCCAAATTTATATTAGATAATATGTTTTTTCAGGTTAAGATTATAATAGCTTCTTTTTCTCCACAAACCACACTGTTAACTAGCAGTACCTACTTGGTTGTGTAAGAGGTTGCTACCTCTTATGTTTAGGCCATTTGTCGGAATGTTGCAAATAGCTGTCAGTTCATGAAAGCACTGGGCCAACATAACCCAAAAGTTTGACTACTTTCCAACTACCGTTCTTAGTTTACCTCTCTCTCTTGTTTTGTTTGTCAGTGGATGGTATTTACTCTGCTTGACAATAGATATCTAATCTTATAATATTATATGGCAAGCATTTGTGCTAACTCTTTCCTCTACATTTGTTTTACAGCACGGGCAAAAGAGTTACCCACTGCGTCCAGAGTTAATAGAGAGCACCTATTGGCTTTACAAAGCCACTAGGGATCCACGGTATGTGAAATAAAATATTGTATGAGAAGAATGTGAAATTTTTTTGTATGAAAGTGAAATAAAATATTGATAGGAATTTGGTGCCAAGGTCCCACATCGAGTAGTATGGGCTGCTTGGTGGGGTACTTAAGTGGCTTGGCTCTCTTTCCTCAACAGCTAGCTTTTGGGGGTGGGTTTTCCAAGTGCTTAGGTACCTATCATTTGGTATTAGAGCCAGAGGTCGGCGTTCGGGAAAGGGCTGCCGACGAAGGGTTTTACGGCGGAGGGTTCTGACCGGCAGTAGGCCGAGTGAAGCCGCTAGGACGTTGGCTTTCCAGGGAGGGTATATTAATAGGGACCTAATGCCAAAGTCCCACATCTAGTAGTATAGGCTGCTTGGTGGGATACTTAAGTGGTTTAGTTCTCCCTCCTCAACAACTAGCTTTTGGGGGTGGGTTCTCCAAGTGTTTGGGTGCCTATCAGAATTCACGCTAGTATTATCTACACATTTATTAAAAGTTGTCTTTCCTGGTTTTGGACTTTTAGAAATTCCTTATGTCTATTCAAACCAGAAATCTTGTCTAAAATTTTCCTTATAGGTATCTTGATGCTGGACGGGACATGATTGCTAGCTTGCAATATGGAGCAAGATGCCCATGTGGCTATTGCCATATATCAGATGTAGAGTTACACAAAAGGGAAGATCACATGGAAAGCTTTTTCCTAGCAGAAACAGTGAGCACCAATAAGACATTAGTTCAAA
Organism: Bursera bipinnata; assembly: GCA_026225755.1. Taxonomy (NCBI): domain Eukaryota; kingdom Viridiplantae; phylum Streptophyta; class Magnoliopsida; order Sapindales; family Burseraceae; genus Bursera; species Bursera bipinnata. The sequence goes on from JANKKC010002029.1 coordinate 10,363, forward strand.
TATTTGTTCTTTCCTTTTGACTTTTGTGTGTAGAGCAATATCATTGTCAAAAGACTATTTTAATTTTCTTTGAAAGGTGTCTTATTTTTCTAGTCTTAAATACTTTTATAAGTATCTACTTGTCCAATAATGATGGTAAACTGGATTCAGGTGAATGCACCTAATGGAAGAATGATGATGAGGGTATTGTTAATCTTTGATCGAATTACATTTTGATGTCCTAGTCAAAATTCTTCTGCTTGTTATAATTTCATTTGACATATTCTCGTGTGTTATATTCCAATAGTTTCTTTGACTTCTTCTGATCTTGTGCGGTCATTTTCCTTTTTTTCTTTTCCTACTTTGATTGCATTTGACCATTTGTCAACATTTTAGGTTAAATATCTCTGGCTTCTTTTCGATTTGGCTGTGGGTCCAGATAACCTTGTTGAAAAGGGGCCGTATAAGTAAGACTTCATTCTTATTAGTAATCATGTGTAAAATGGTGGAACTTCTCTTTGTGAAATAGATTTACTTTCCTCAGTTCTACCAAATGCTTTAAACTATCTCCATTTACAGGTACATTTTCAGTACTGAAGGCCACTTGTTGCCTGCAACCCCGCAAATATCTCTAGCAAGGGAACATTGTTCTTATCTTGGGGCTTACTGTGAAAGTGGTGACTCTAAACAGGAATCTGATACATCGGATGCCTCTTTCAATCCTCCAGAAACTAATGGTAGTAGATTCTTTGGAGGATTAGTTCACTCTAAATTTCCATCATACTCTTCTCTTGCATCAACTCCTCTATCAGGATTGATTAAGGTCAGTGTTGAGTTTCTGTTATTTGAACTTCTAACTATACCTTAGTATATCTACATTGGACCCTTAGTTCATATGAACCTAAAACACAAAGAATAATGGATTGTTTTTCTGTTTCTCAGCCATTGACAGTTTGAGTGTTTTATGTACACTAATTCACGGATAGAGTCAACCAAAGAGATAAATAAAAACACTAGAGACCCCGGTCGGATGTTATGTCTATATAATAGTATTTTATCTTTTTATTTTCACAACTAATTAGTAGAATTGCTTTCGATTTCCTTCAATGTTTCTGCAGGGGCTTTGCCCAGGACTAACTCATGGACAAAAGTATGGCATAACCTATTATGCTCCAATAAATACAGCTGCAGAGGATGTGGATGCAACCCAAAGAGAAAGAACCGTGGTGATTGTTTCTGACCAAAGTACTGATCATTCACAATCCAAAAGCAACAGTAATCATGGGACTGCTCAAGAATAGAGTCAAAAAGGAATATCAGAGTGATCTAGCTAAACTTTGAGGAGGCATGTGGGATGTTGATGATAATTTCAATCTAAGGTTATTGGCTGGATTCTAGCCTCAAAATCCTGAAGGCTCAGCCTTTGGTGTACCGTCTTCAACTGAATGACAATCAGTGAACAATTACTGACATATATGGTTAGGGTCTAACTGTAACTGGTTAGGCCAACAACTAGTGGATGTCCTCTACTCCTGTCAACATGTAATTCATGAGCATAGGTTTAAACAATTCGGCAATTGTTGATAGACTGAGTATTCATTTGAATGTATGATTGTAGATTTGGAAGAAGGAGCAGGGCTGTATGATATTCAGGTAACTGGCTGTTGGGGACATTTACACAAAAGATGACACTCTAGGACTGCGTAAGTTTGGCAGAATCCTTTGTATACTTTATGTAGTTGGTCTTGAGTTGATATTCTAGCTGAGATCTCGTTACAGGAATTCTTTTATTTAAACAATCATATTCCCAAATGAAGAAAATTGACTCAAGTTCTCTGATATTGTTAATGTTTCTTCTGTTTTATCATTACTTTCATATTTCGCAGTACTTTCTGACGATTATTTACAGTCTCTTCTTTACAACCAAAAATCTTTGAACATCCTATACAATTTAATCCTTTTTTTCTTCATAAATTAGAGTTGATGGGTTGTATTAATTTTTAGCATTTTCATGTTTTCTTTGATCGTTTAATTAAGTTTAACCCTAAGGACAAGAATATTCTTTTTAGATGAGTTGTATGCTTAAACTTAAGTACGTCTTTGGCAGGTTGATGTTGAAATGCTCTGTAATTTTTTTTTAATCTATTTTTCGATATTATTGGTCTTACTGTAATCTTTTTCCATGAGACATAACAGATTTTAAGTTAGCTCATTTCAGGCTTAGCTTAGCATGCTTACGTTTGGAAATTTGGCCCAGTCCAGGAAGTCCGAATGCCAATTTCAAATATCAATTAACCTAAAACCGGAAAACCGTCAATTGACCGTTGAACCTTTTTGGCGCGATGAAGCGAAATGAATCACTCTCTTCTGCCGCTTCTCAACAAATGTCAATCACTCAAATCCCTCAAAACTATCCACTCCTATCTTATAGTCCACAACACGATCAGCTCATCGGACCTTATTCTGAACAAAATTATTCGTCTCTACTCTCGTTTTGGTGCCATCGCTTATGCCCGCAAACTGTTCGATAGTATTCCCCAACCAAATGCCTTTCTTTGGACAAGTTTGGTTCATGGGTATGTTGAGAATTTTCAGTATACTGAAGCTTTTTACATGTTTATTAGAATGCGTAGTGAGTCTGTGGCACCGTTGAATTTTACAATTGCATCAGTACTTAAGGCTTTAGCACGTGAAAAGAGAGCAAAAGAAGGGGAGGGAATTTATGGGTTTTTGTTAAAATGTGGTTTGGGTTTTGACTTGATTGTGAAAAATGCAGTACTTGATATGCTCATGAGATGTGGGGACATGGATTTTGCAAGACTTATATTTGACGAGATGGAGGGCAAAGATGTTGTTTCTTGGAATACGATGGTTTCGGGTTATGGTAATAATGGTAGAGTTGATATTGCACGCAGATTGTTTGATGAGATGACTGAGAAGAATGTGGTTTCTTGGACGAGCATAATTAATGGGTATGTTAAGAGTGGGAACATGGTGGAGGCGAGGGTGCTTTTTGATAGAATGCCCAAGAAAGACCTTGCAGCATGGAATGTAATGGTTTCTGGATATATCGATGCTGGTGATCTTCTTGGTGCTCGCTCTGTTTTTCTAGCCATGCCAATTCGTGGTGTAGAGACTTGGAATTTAATGATTTTAGGGTTTTGTAAAGTGGGGGAGGTAGAGGTTGCAAAAGAATTTTTTAACAGCATGACAGAGAGAAATATAGCATCATGGACTATACTGATAGATGGATATATCAAATCTGGAAATGTTGATGATGCAAGGAGCTTATTTGATCAGCTTCCAGAGAGGAATCTGGTCTCTTGGTCTACAATGATTGGAGGTTATGCCAAAAATGGGCAGCCTCGCAATGCTTTGGAGTTGTATAAATGCTTCAAAGAACAGGGGATTAAGCCAGATGAGACATTTATTTTGGGAATCGTTTCAGCTTGCGCACAATTAGGAATTATAGATACGGCTGAATCAATTATTTGTGACTTTGTAGGACCTTCACTTTTTTCTAATTTGCGGGTGGCAACCAGTTTAATAGACATGTATGCCAAGTGTGGAAGCATTGAGAGGGCTTTTCAAGTGTTTGAGATGGTTTATGAAAAGGATTTGCTTTGTTATAGCACCATGATTGCAGCTTTTGCAAATCATGGATTAGCCCAAGATGCCATCTCGGTGTTTGGTGATATGCTGAGGGCAAATATAAGGCCTGATGGAATAGCTTTTCTTGGGGTTTTGACTGCCTGCAACCATGGTGGCCTTGTCAATGAGGGCAGGAGATTCTTCAAGCAAATGAAAAGTGAATATGGAATTCAGCCTTCAGAAAAGCACTATGCATGTGTTGTTGACCTTCTTGGTCGTGCTGGGTGCCTTGGAGAGGCATATGAACTTATAAGTAGCATGCCAATTGCTCCTCACTCGGTTGTATGGGGTGCTTTGCTTGCAGCCTGCAGGGTCCATCGCAATGTCCAATTAGCTGAAGTTGCAGCAGTTGAGTTATTCAAGATTGAGCCTGATAATTCTGGTAACTACATTCTTTTATCAAATATTTATGCTGCTGCTGGGCTGTGGGATGGTGTTGCTAGAGTGAGAGCAATGGTAAGGGAGCATCGAGTTAGAAAGAACAGAGGTTCTAGCTGGATTGAGTTGGGATGTGTCATCCATGAATTTGTCATTGGCGACACTTCACATTTTGATTCAGAAAACATATATTTTATCTTGGATTTTCTCAGTGAAGATATGAAACTTCTGGGATATTTAATGGACTCTAAAAAGACAGAAGCATTGTTTCTCCATATTTTGTTGCCTTCTAATTTATACTACTACTACATTTTGGAAGATGGATGATCTTATGTAATGGGATGAAGAAAGTTAAGAAAATTTCTGCTGAATACTTACCAAATTCATATAGAGAAGTTCCTATTTTAGTCTGGAACATTATCAACAATCATATCTGCCTTGCTTCTGTGAGAGGCCTAGTAGACCATGCAAACCTTTCAATACCATTATTCATTAGTATGAAAACAGCATGCGAAACAGATGTCAATCACTACCTTGCCCTTTTGTTAAGTGGTTGAGTCTATTTTTGAGATAATGAGAAATAGCAGTTCAAGGAAAAATCATTAAGATTTATGATTTGCAAGGAGAAGGATGGTATTATCATCTATTTGTTTCAATCACTTGCATTTCTTTTGGCGTTTCAAAAGTTTAATTTTATGATTTTGTTGCAAATGCTAGTTATTTCAATCCCAGTTTTATTATTAACTTGGCCACCATATTAACATGGTAACAAAATTGCTTTCCTTAAATACCGTGTACTTCTATTTCACTGGATGTGCTGCCTCATACAATTAACAATAGTTCTACACATCCCAAATTTGCATTCAAGGGATGAATTGATTTTTGTTCGCCAAATAGATTATGTGATGATACAATGAGTAATGTGCGTTTTAAATTAAAACCACATTATTTGGGTTGCAAATTTGGTGTATAATTTTAGGATATGCAGTATTATTAGAAGGAATAGCTAATGGGCATTTATATGGCCTATGCCAAGTAGGTGGATTTCATGCTTTATCCAAGGAGTTTGATTTTAAAGAATGATTTAGAGTAATACTATTCTTCAAAAAAAAAAAAAAAATCCTAATTTTATAATGTGCCAAGTGATGT